>PVKB01007426.1:0-35212 GCA_004027205.1 Ctenodactylus gundi | reverse complement strand
CAAAAAAAAAAAAAAAAAAAAGGACTAGAGCTGTAGTAGGTTCTGGGTTGGATGGCCAGTACCAAAGGAAGCAAAGTCAGATGGTGAGGCAGGTGGCAGAGGACCCTTCAAGGAGCGTTCTAAGAGCTGCACCTCCTGAGACGGCAGTGCTGTGGGATCTGGGCTGAGGGCTGTTCGCTGTAGGGGTCCCCAGGAGGGAGGGAGGATTCTCTCAGGAAATGTGAAAGTGTGTGTGTGTGTGTGTGTGTGTGTGTGTGTGTGTGTGTTATGGGGCTCGAGCCCAGCCCCTTCACATGGAGCCATGTCCCCAGCCCATTTTTAATTTTGATTTTGGAGATGAAGTCTCACCAAGCTATAAGTTGCCCAAGTTGGGCTTCTACTCGTGACCCTCCTGTCTCAGCCTCCCGGAGTGCTGGGATTAGAGGCCTGCACCACTAGGCCTGACAGGATGCAATTTGGGACTAGGTGCCTTGGGACTGAGCCCCCAGCCTAGAGTCAGTGTCTACTGACATGTGGGTGCTCCTGGGGACTTCCTCTTAGGGGAGCTGAGAGGGTCCAATTCCTTCTCCACCTATTTCCTTCACCAGGTCTGGGTCCAGGGTTCAGGGCAGGGGTACCGGGCACAGCCACTGAGGCCACTATGGACTCGCGCTTGGGGCCAAATGCTGCATACCCAACCCCTGCTCTCCTGCCCGAGTCACTTGTGACTGCCCATGGGAGGAATAGGGCTGCCATGGGACTGGCTCCCCCACGTGGTAGGGGACACAGCAAATTCTGCTGAGCTGCATAAAGCCATCTGCCAGGTGGGGGAGCCGTGCCCTCCGGGGGAGCTGTGCCCCATGGGTCAGTGTGTGTGAGAGAGCACCAGGGGGCGCGAGCGTGAACCGCAGTCAAACCGCTGCCTGCCAGGCAGCGGCAGGAGCTCCGGGTCTCCCCATAGTCACTCTGGGCCCTGGCTGCTCCACTGTCCCTGAGCCACCTGAGAGGACACGTGTTCGTGGTTATGCGGAAATCAGGAGCACGCAGAAGGGCGTCAGTAAGCCACTTCCTGGGGATTCCTTTCCAATTGTCTGGGAAGACCTCTGGGGTGGTTTGAGCGTGGATTATCAGCAGTGGACCATGGGTATCACTTTTGTCTTTCATCTTCATGATTTAATTAGTTAAATTGGGGGTACTGGGAAGTGAGCCCAGGGTATTCACACTAAGCTACATCCTGTATTTATTTATTTAGTTTGTTGTTGTTTTATTTTTGATTCTGTGACATGTTTTTGTTTTTGCTTTGTTTTTTTTTTTTTTTTTTTTTTTTTTTTTTTTTTTTTTTTTTTTTTTTTTTTTTTTTTTTTTTTTTTTTTTTTTTTTTTTTTTTTTTTTTTTTTTTTTTTTTTTTTTTTTTTTTTTTTTTTTTTTTGAGACAGGGTCTCGCTCTGTAGCCCAGGCTGGTCCTGAACTCACTGTTGAGCCCAGGCTGGCCTTGGACTCTGCAATCTTCCTGCTTCAGCCTCCCAAGTGCTGAGATAACAGGCATGCACCTAACTTAGGTGGTGCTGGGGAATCAAACTCAGGGCTGTAAGCTTGGTAGGCAAGCACTTAACCATTGTGCCACTTCTCCAGCCAGTGACAGGGTTTTGCTAAGTTGCTCAGGCTACTTAGGGACTTGGAATCCTCCAGCCAGAGTGCTGGGATTACCCGCCTGACTGCCAGGCCTGGCTTGTCCTACATTTTAAATTCCAAAATTTTGGGCATTTGTTCTTAAGTCCTGGGCCATGACCCTTGTTGACTGCCGACTTAGAGCAGGAAATTAAACTCAAAGGTCCAGCTGTGCAGTGACCAAGGCACAAGGCCCCTGTGTGTGTGTGTGTGTGTGTGTGTGTGTGTGTGTGTGTAATTTTAAAGGCTGCTTAAGTCTATGGAAAATGTGCATTTATTTTGTGAGACCTGAGCAGTTGGCATGCTGGGCCGGGTGTTAGGGGTGGGGACCGTGCCGGGGTTTTCAGTCGTTCACCGGGACCACCTCACGACCCACCTAGAGCTCTGCCTGGTTTCAGATGACTCAGGGAAGCTGCTGCTGGATGAGGCCCTGCTGGAGCGGTGTGTTCAAGAGAGCCAGGCCAAGGTTAAGGACTCCATGCCCGTCCTGGACAAGGAGGAACGGAGGATCAGTGAGGCCAAAGGTTACCTGAGCAGCATCCTCAGTCACGGGTGGCTGCCGGGGTGAGTGGCCACCCACGCCTTGGGCTTCCTCTCCTCTGTCCTGCCCGTCTGGTCCCCTGAACACCAAGCCTGCCCTTCCAGGTTGGCCTTGCACTTGGTACAGCCATGTGGGACTCCCAGTGGCTTGCAGTAGGGCTGGCTTTGAGAGAGACCAGCCGTGAGTGTGTGCACTGCACACTCTGGATTCCAGAGGCTTGGTTTAAAGCAAGGAACAGAGAACTGGAGGAACGACACAGCGGTTAGAGCTGTCACCTAGCAGGTGCTAAGGCTCTGAGTTCGATTTCCCAGCACCACATAAAGCCACGTGTGGTGGTGCATACCTGTAATCCTGGCACTCGGGGGGGGGGGGGGGGGGGGGGGGGGGGGGAGGGGCTGAGGCGAGAGGATGACTGTGCCTAAAGCCTGTCTCCAGTCCATGAATAACACTCTCTTTCATGATATTGGTCCCTGGTGCCAAAAAGATTGGTGATCCCTGGTCTACAGGGTACTTCCTTAGGCCCCTTCACATGTTGCATCCTTAATGTCGCATTTTTTGTCAAAGCCTCCACTACTTTATACCTGGACAGGTCACCTCAGGGCTTCTGTCCTTGTCTATTCCTTATACAACCGGCAGAAGGCACCCGACGCGGACCTCGCGGTGTCTGGGCTCCCATCCAGGACCCCCAGAGTCGCCTCTGCGGTGCTCCTGGCTGGCACCTGGCCGCTGGCCGGGGTGAGGAGCACAGGCGGGGGCCTGAAGCCTCTGGAGATAGTTCAGGACTCAGGGCCTCTGCCTTTGTCAGGCACTGCCACCCCCTGCTCTGTGCAGCACCTGTGTCCTCATGAGGGTCCCTACCCACGTGTCTCTTCCCGCTCTACTCTACCACCTGTCTCCCTGGCCTCCCATGTGAGTCGCACTTTCCCTACTGCTGGTGTTCTGTTTACAGCGGCCCTGGTTTACCATGTCTCCAGCCAGGATGTGAGTCTGGTGGGCTAGGGGCTTCGCAGGCCCCAGGCAGCAGGGTAGGACCTCTAACTCTCAGATGACATGTGTTAACAGGACAGCCCCTCTCCAGAAGCTCGCAGTCCATCCTTGTTGTCCATGCTACCCCATCTCTATGTCCTGGAGACAGGCTGCGTGGCCAAGGAGAGAGACAAGCGCACGCACACATTCACACACACACGGACACACACACTCACACACTCACAAGCACACATGCACAGACACACACGTGCACACACAGTCACATACAAGGACACATAACATGGACACACGCACACACAGTCACACATGGACACACACGCACACACATTCACACATGGACACACACTCACACACACATGCACGGACACACATGAGGATTTAATACACCACAAGTGATCTTGTCCCCAGTGGGTGAGTGAACATAGTCCTGGCGGGTAGTGGCCTGGCTGGTGGCCAGTGTTGGGGGACATTTGGCTGAACCTCATGGGCAAAGTCAGGGCGATATGAAATGTACCAAAGAACTATGAAAAGGTAAATTGGAAAACTACAAGAAGAAAACAAGAATTTAAAATCCCCCTGTAGCCCTACCCAGCCGGCGATGGGGCAGGACCAGGCTTGCGGCTGGGCGTGGGTGCGGCCACTCAGCTGGGTCTGCAGCCCCCTACCTTTATTTTCTTTTTATTTAGGACAGAGTTTGGCTAAGTTGCTCAACTGTCCAGACTGCTTGAAACGTGCAATCTTCCTGCCTCAGCCTCTTGAGTACCAGAGATTATAGGAATGCGTCATCATGCTAGCTCCAAAGTAATATGTTTAGGATTAATTACAGAATGACTGAAGCCTTTCTAGAAATCTCTCTTCCCTCACTCTCTCTCTCTCTCTTTCTCTCTCCCCCCAGAAGCTATGAAGTTAATGAAAATAAGCTAAGTTAATATGAAGCCCTGGTGGGGCCGGGCACCCCACCAGTTAAACCAAAGCGCCAGCCAGTGTGGGAAACACCCTTGTCACTCACTCCCTGGTGACGAGCTCATTTCCATAATATGGAAATCAGTGTAAAAAAAAAAAAAGACCCAGTCAACAAGAAAAGGGTCATTGAGTCTGAGAACAAGGCGCAGGAAGAAGGAAGCGCTACGCCTCATGCCCACTGCTGTGCTCACGTGTGGGAAAGAAATGCAAATTGAAACTCTGCAGCCATGGCGTTTTTTTTTTTTTTTTTTTTCCTACTCGAAGGTCAAAATAGTTTTGCCTGAAACCCGGCGCAGGTAACGATGCGCAGAAGGGAGCTTTCTCCTCCCCCGTGGGGCGGGGGGTGGCGGTGCGGAGTCGGGGAGGGGCGGCAGCAGGGCAGGCGCAGGTGCACCGACCGACCTGTCCCCGCCACCCTGCGGCGGTGTCCGCAGCTCCGCCGCGCGGCGCATGCGCGCTGCTGTCCCGCTGGAAAGTTGACCTTCCCGTCTGTGGCGCACCTGCCTTGAGCCCCAAGGCACACAGCCAAGCGTGAGAGCCAGAAACGAAGCCGGGTTCTCCAGCGCGGGCTTGTCACCCCAGCCCTCTTTTGGGAGGCTGAGGCAGGAGGATCGCAGGTGCGAGCCCAGCCAGGGTGTTTTGGTGACTTAGAGAGACCCTGTCCCCGGACCAAAGCAGGACTGAGCTGGAGATGGAGCTCAGTGTGGGAGGCCCAAGTTGGATCTCAAAAAAAATTTTTTTAAAAATCAGAAAATATGGAAGGACAACATGACTAATCCTACTCAGCCCAGCAATAAAGAACCCAGACAAGCCAAGGAATTAGCATTGTAAAAATGGGGAAGGGACAAATAAAACTGTCATTTTCCACAAATGAGACTAAAGCATCTTAGGCGCACAAGTATCAGGATGCTCGGACATGTAGTAAGGAGACCCCCCAGGTGTCCCGGGCACCCGGCCAATATGCAAAACCTGACATTTCCCTCCCTGTCGAGAGCTGCAATGGCGCTGGGAAGTACCAGGGAATAAACCTTTTGAAAAATGCGCCCTATCTTTCTGCGGGAAAATTATAAAACTTTATTGGAAGATATTAAGGAGAATACACGTGTTAACGTGGAGGGAGGCTGCATGTTCGAGACCTCCCTCAGCGCTGGGGAACACGTGGCACAGCTCTCACCAGCATCCTGACACGTGCATAGTGGCAATTGCTGTCCCCATGTCACCAATGGCCAGGACCCGGTGGAGACCCTGGTCAGTGAGGCGGCACCGAGCCAGCTCCCGGGGGACAAGCAGCCAGGTAGTCAGGGAGGCTAGGGACCGGCTCACACGGTCCACACTGCTTGTGCAACACCACCTGGCCCACGTGGTCCACACCACGTGGAACACCACCTGACCTCATCCACCCTACTTGTGTAGAGACCCCCACTTGGAAAGCAAGACTTTAAAATGTTTAGAAGAGTAAGCTGGGATTGGTGGTGCAGTCCTGGACACCCAGCACTCAGACATCAGGCACTGCCGTGCCGGCGTGGCAGCTGGCCCTGGGAAGGCGTGGCGGTCCCTGGCATGTGCTGGTCCTCCACATCCCCCTGTGGGTCTCCTGCTTTGCACTAAGAACAAGTCCAGGGTGAGTGACCGGCGCCTCTGCTCGCCAGAGCTGGTCCAGGAGTGGGGGAGCAGCAGTGAGCGGCAGCCTCCGAGCCACCTAGAGAGGCCCAGGGCTTTCTGGGCGCCGGTGGCCAAGGGCAGTTGTCCCCACCCCTCCAGGCCAGTACCCCAGCTCCCAGCCCCCCAGCAGCCCTTCCTGGGGAGCCTTTGGGTCTGCACAGGCAAGCCCCACCTGCGCTCCCTGGTGTGGATGCCAGGTTTCTTTTCATCTTTCTTTTTGTTATTCTGAGGATCAACCCCAGGGCCTTTTCACTGAGCTATATCTCCAAGCCTGTTTCTTAGTTTTGATTTTGAGAGTGGGCCAGGCTGGTCATGAACTTTGGATCCTCTTTCCTCAACCTCCCAGAATACTGGGATTACTGCCCTATGTCACTTGGACACCAAGCTTTAAGTGCCAGCTTGAATGCCACCTTGTGGGCCCAGCTCTTTCTCTTGGTGACGCTGAGGTCTGCTTCCTGTGACTCGCCCAGCCCCCGTGACTTCCTGCCTTGTCTGTACGCACCTGGGCCGAGCCCTTCCTTCCCACAGAGAGCAGATTCCAGGGCTGGACAGGGCATTCCTGTGCAATGGGGTCACCCGCTTCTGTGACTGTGCCTGGTATACAGCAGGCGCTCACTCACTGCTCATGCTTAGGGTCAAGGTGATCTGACTCCATGGAGGGAGGCCTCATTGGAGGACAACTTTGACTCTGCCCCATTGGCAGGAAGCGGGTCTCCTAGCCCAGGGGGTATCCATGTGTCCCCCGGGACCCTCCAGGATAGGTACCAGTAGGGAGGGCAGCACCTGGGGGCCCCCCCCTGAGCCAGACTGCAGGCCCCACCCTCTGTCGGGCCACAGGGCCTTAGCCCGGCAAGTTCTCCTTCCGCTTCCTCCTCCCGCCCACAGCTGCTTCTCACCCGTCACCTCCACCTCGTAGCGACTCTGCACCCGGCTCCCTCAGCTGTGCGGCTCCGGCACCCGGTCACAATGCAGGCCATCAAGTGTGTGGTGGTGGGAGATGGGTAGGTATCGGCTCAGCCCTCCTCAGGGCCTCTCCTGGGGCGCCCCTGTCCCCTCGTCTGCACCTTGCGGATGGAGCAGTCCTGGGGAAGCGTCCCCACCCGGACCAGGGGCCTGGACAGCGTCCCCTCCGCAGCCCGCCTCGCCCCAGAAGCCACCAAGCCAGCAGGCTCAGCACCGACTGTGGGGAGCCCCGGCTCCTGCCTGCGCCTCCAGAGCTGGTGTGGGTCTTCAGTTCCCTGGTAGCAGGTGTTGGGGTGGCACCCAAACTATACCCTTTGTCCCCAGCTGAGCTACGCTGTCCTCACCGGCTTGCTGCTGCTGGTGGCCTCAGGCAAGTCACAGCACTTCTCTGAGCCACAGTGAGCCAGCTGGGAAGGGTGCCATGACCCCAGGGTGGGCACAGGGTCACAGGAGCAGTGGAGTAGGGGCGGCTTCTACCCGGCCCCAGCCTGCCTGCTGGGAGGATGCAGGGGACTCCGGATGTCCACCAGGAGCTGAATTGCAGGCAGAGATGGAAAGGCGAGGGCCCAGGAGAAGGGTGGGGACCCGATCGGGGAACACCAGGCTGGCGCTTCTCCCAGCCGCCAAGTCTCGGTGGCCTCACAGTCATGTCACAAGTGGGCCTCAATTTCACATTTGTAGAATGCAAGGCTCCCAGTGTCCTCAGGCAGCGGTGCCTCCCGGGACCCCTGCGCCCGTCCCAGCACAGTGTAGCTCGCTGGGCGTCCCCACTGCTCCCCCATCCTAGGGAGGGCATCCCAGGGCCAGGGGAGGCCCAGCTGTTTCCTGATTTGGGGTCTCCGAGCCTGACAGTAGCAGGGCAGTCAGGGCGACTGGGTGGCCCTCAGCTGACTCTTGACAGGCCCCTATGTCTGCCCCCTCTGCCCGCCAGGCCCTGCCCTGGCCACTTCTGCTTTGTACAGAGGGCACGGAAGTCAAGGGTAAATTTCCGGTCGTCTGTTCAGAGTTACCTCGGTGGCAGGCCCCGAGGGGTGGGGGGGTGGGGGGGGGTGGAAAGAGGACCAACAGCCTGCTGGGAACAGGAAATGACAAAACCCAGCTGTGGCGGGAGGACCCAGAGCTGCCCCCTTCGCTGCTCAGCTTCTCTAGGGATTGGGCTTGAGCTTGAGATCCTCCTGCCTCAGCCTCCCAGATCGGTTCCGGCCTGGGTCACTGGGCCCAGAAACACCCATTTTACAGGTGGAAAAAGTGGGCACTTAAAGGGCCTGAGTCACTTAAGACCCTGCAGGATTTGACCCCAGCTCTCTGAAGACTCCAGCCCTGTGCTCCCAACCTGCTGGGCCCCACTGTGGCAGGTGGGGAGGCGTGGGCGTCCCTGGCATCCCAGCAGCATGTGCCCGCGGGGATGTCTTATGGGCATCGGCAAGTCCTGCTGCAGCTCGCTGCTGGGGCGGGGCTCACCTCAGCTACAGCAGGCAGGCAGGTGACTTCAGGGCCAGGTGATGGCGCTGGAGTTTGAGCCCCGGGCCTCCTGAGCATCTGAGCTCTAACCTCTGTCCTGCTGTGGTACATTTGTTAAAAACATAGATTCCCAGCTGTGCCTCGTGGTGCAGGCCCACAGTGGAAAGCTGAGACAGGAGGATTGCAAGTTTGAGCCCAGCCTGCTCAACTTAGCAATTTAGTGAGACCCTGTCTCAAAACCAAAAGTAAAAACAGGCTGTGAAGGTTATTCAGTGCAAAGGCCCTGGGATCCATCCCTGGTACCACAAAAGCAAACCAACCCACCCCACAGGTTCCCAGTCCTCCCCTCCTTGCCCCCTGTGGACCAGAGCCTCTGGGGCAGGACACTGACCTCTGCACTATCACAAACATCGCGGGTGATGCTCCCAAGTTCTCAGGGTCATGTAGCACATATGTGTCGGGAGGGGAGTCTGAGTCGGAGGCCTGGGCAGATGTAGTTCCCCCAGAGTGCCTAGTGGGCACTTAGAGATGTCCCCGTGCCCTTGACAGAGCCTGTGACCATGTTCCCTTGCATTTCTGTTTTTCAGAGCGGTGGGCAAGACGTGTCTGCTCATCAGCTACACAACCAATGCCTTCCCTGGAGAGTACATCCCCACTGTGTGAGTGCGGGGCGGGGCCGGGGCGGGGCCCTGGGGGTTTCCTGGTAGGGCCTGTGTGGCACCTGGGGGTCCAACTGGCTTGGAGGCAGTCACCTGCATGACAGCTGCTGCAGCCCGGGAATGGACAGACCCCATCAGGGTGGGACCATGGGACGGGGCAGGAGGCAGGAGGAGGTGGCCAGGATGATGTGGCCGAGCTGGGCAGGGGCCTGGAACACCCATTTCTAAATATCGAGGCACCCATGCATTGTGAGAGTTGGGGTGGCACCATTTCTCAGGCACCTCTAGGGGCCAGAAAAGGGCTGGCTCTAAGCCAGAGCAGGTGTGGGATTGGGTGGCTCTTGCTGAGGGCCACTGTCACCTGCCAGTGTGTGCTGTCCCTGCAGCATGGCTGAGTTTCTGGGTGCTGGCCAAGCGCTCAACCTGCCTCTGCCTGTCCTGCTGGGTTGGGGTCCCATTTGTTGATGGATCTTGGATCCATCATGTCCTCTCTCTGAGCCTCAGTTTCCCTGTTTGTCAGGGGCAGGGACAGGGCAGGGAAACTTCCCTGTGTGGAGAGCGATGACAGAGGACTCTGAGGCCAGCGAGGGCCAGCTGTCCTCAGCACCTTGGAAAGGGAGAGAAGACTTCTGGTGGCCCTGGGGACTCGGCTGTCCTGGACTCCAGAGGAGCTGGGCACAAACATCTGACTGGGACTGCCCCATGTGGCGGCTGCCTAGAAGCAGCCTTAGGAAGCAAATGCCTGTATCCAGGCCTGATGGCACAAGCCTGTTAATTCCAGGATTGCGGGAGGCTGAGGCAGGAGGATTGCAAGATTGAGCTCAGCCTGGGCAGCTTAGCAAGACCCTGTCTCAAAATCAAAAATAAAAATGGGCTGGCAGGCTCAGTGCTGGCATTGACAGCCTGATGATTCGTGCCCTGGGTCCCATGTGGGGACCAGTGGAGTCACCTGGGATCTCTGTGCCTTTTTGCAAATGGAGACGCTGACACGTGCTCTGTGGCTGTCACTGTCCTATGCGGGCTGCCACAGGACCTTGTCTCCAGGCCTGTGGCATAGTCTGCCCTTTTCCTTCCATTCCTTACAACTGCATTCAGAGCAAAGCCAGGGCAAGCTTTTATTTTTAAAAATTAACTATTATTTTTTGAGACAGGCGGGTCCTGAACTCACTGGCCTCAAACTCCTGCCAATCCTCCTGCCTTAGCCTCCCGGGTGTCGAGATTACAGTCAAGCACCCCACTATGCCCAGCTTACTTGGTGATGGGGAATTGAACCCAGGACCTCGTGCTTGCTCAGCAAGTACCCTAGCTGCTGAGCCGCGCCACACACCCCCCCACCCCCAGTCCTTCCAGTGAGCTTTTGCCTAAATCCCTCCCTGTTTGTTGTGTTGTGTGTGGGTGTGTGTGTGACCGAATATCGAACCTAAGGCTTCTGCAATGAGCTACACCCAACCCTTTTTTTCTTTAATTAATTTACTTATTTTTTAAATTTTGAGACCTAGTCTTGCTAAGTCCCTGAATTGCATAGGCCAGGACCAGATGTGTATTCCTCCTGTCTCAGCCTCCTAGAACGCTGGGACTTCAGGCCTTCCCCATTATATCCAGTCTCCTCACTTAAAAATCCACCTCCTGACCTGGTGTGCGAAGCTGTGAGCAGTCCCCCACCCGCCACTTCACCTTCCACGCACCCCTTACCTTCGTCCAGATACAGGGGTTCCCTCAATAGCCCCAGACATGGCAGCTCCCCCCGTCCGTGCCCTTGGGCCTCTGATACCCACAGCACTCTCCCTTCCTGACACTTGTTCCCTGCTCAAATGCGGCTCCCTGACCCCTGTGTGCAGTGACTGTGCCCTGCGAGGGTGGAGCTCCTAGGGGACAGAGCCCCGGCTGGCCTCACTCTGCTGTTTATAGAACAGAGCCTGGTGTTTGCAATGTCCCAATGGGTCAGGTCCACTCTGGAGGCCAGGACACACTGTTCAGCAGGGCATGGTGGAGCATTCCTGTCATCCCAGCACTCTGGGTGGCTGAGGCAGGAGGGTCTCGGGTTCAAGCCCAGGCTGAGCACTTAGTGACTCAGTGGATCTTGTATCAAAATAAAAAATAAGGGGCTGCGGGATATACTCAGTTTGTGGCACTGAATTCAATCCCCAGTGCCTCCAAAAATAAACAAACGAACAAGCCCCTCCAAACCCACCCAGCAACACCCCCCCACACTTGATTCCTTATGCCACATCCTGGCGTTCTGTTTCTGCCTTCATCTGGGGCATGCCTTCAGTGAATTGACAAAGTGCCCCCGGGATTCTCAGGCCTCCGGGCCCCGAGCCCTGACTGTGGCCCAAGCCACTGCTGGCCTGGTCAGCCTTCTCTTATCCTCAGGTTGCCAACCACGCCCACCCCACATCTTCTGGCTCCTTGGTATACAATGCTTCCTCTTGGGGGGACCCCAGGGTGGCTCTGTGTCCCTGGGCCAGAGCCTACTTTCGCCTGCCCCCTGTTCCACTCAGTTTCAGGGACTGGGCTGGGCCTGAGCCGGGGACCAGGCTCGGGGCCAGGCAGCTCCATGGTCTCCACTGTCTGTTGCCCTGGCTCTGCCTCTGGCCAGGAAGTAGCAGGGTTCACCACACCGCCTTTCCTTCACTGGGCAACAGCTCCCAGCCCCTGTTCTGCCACCACCTGGCTGGAGATCTTGGGCAAGTCCCTTCCAGCCTGTGAACCTGCTTCCTCTTGTGGAGGGTGTGGAGACGTGGTGGCTGCTGTGGTACGCCAGGTTCTCCTGTGGGCCTCTGAAGTCGGGGGCCCTGGGAATGCCTTGTCCTGAGTGTGACCCTGCCGCTGTCCCTCAGATTCTGGCAGCTGAGAAGGGGGCCCATGGGGGTGCTTGGGGACATCAGTAATGAGATTTTGCTGGCCTGGAGGTGCAGGCTTATCATACCAGAGCTGTGGGAGGCTGAGGCAGGAGGATCACAAGTTTGAGCCCAGCCTAAGCATTCCCCAGTGGGAAGGAAGCACAGCCTTACTGTGTCCTACGGATCCTCCTAGTGCCCTCAGTCGCACTGCCAGGTTGTGGCTTCCCAAGGACTCCTGTTCCTCCCAACCCAGGCGGCTGTCCCTGGGTGGCTGTCCCCCACTGATCCAGTCTCCTGTGGTTCTTTGTCTTTTATCTTCTTTTTCCTTTTTTTTTTTTTTTTTTTTTGGCTCCCTGACATGCGCCTAGACCGAGCAGGCATTCAAGTCCAGCTCTTGTGCTGCCACTCTGGCCTGCCTTGGAAAAGCTCTTTGACCTTTAGGGCCTTGGTTTCCTTATCTGTCTAATGGGAAAAGCTTGAGGTCCTCTCGAGTCACGTGGGATGTCATGACTTAACATGTAAGCCAGGCCTGGTAGGGCAGGCCTGCAACCCCAGTACTCTGGGAGGCTGAGGCAGAAGGATCCAGCCCAGCCTGAGCAGCCGAGAGACTGTAAGACCTGGGCTGGGACTGCAGCATATTCAGAAGGTCCTGGGCTCCATCCCAGCACCAAAGAAACAAGATAAAACAAAACGAAACACGTAGCATACAGAGGTCCTCATCTCTGTATGGCCCAGAGCAGGTGCTTGCTGCTGGGAATGGCCCTGCCATCCTGGGGTGACCCGGAGGACACAGGTGCCTTTGGCACAAGGAATCTTGGGAGGCTTCTAGTGCTAAAAATTCAGCTTGGCTGCTGGATCAGAGAATCGTAGCATCCTAAGCTTGTTTCAAATGTGCATTTCCTGGCTGGTGCCCAAAGCACCTGCTTCCCATCACGCCCAGCTGTGCCTGTCCCATCATGCCCAGCTGTGACTGGAGACCTACTGTGTGCCAGGCCATGGGGGGGACTCCAGGAGCGTGAGGGGCCAGGCCTGGCTCACAGCCTGGTAGGGGCATGGAGGCCCCCAGGGAGAGCTGGCAGGTGGGGTGCCATCTGCTCTGGGGGGGGCCTGGCCCAGAGGAGGCAGCGGAGCGGGAAGGCACATGGGAAGGGGGACGGGCATGCAGGACTTTTCCAGGCCCTGGCAGCAGGGCAGAGGCGGGGCTGAGTGGGGACCAGATTCCTGTCAGGGTGGAACCAGCACCGCACCCACACTCATGGCTGATGGATACTCAGGGGGTGACCACTCGCCTAGAACAAGCGAAGTCCTAGCTTCAATCTAATGATAATAATAAGAGTAATAATAAATAAGGTCAGCTGCCCACTTGGGCAGGAGTCTTTCTTGGAGAGGTGTCTGAGAACCTTTAAAGCAATTGTGACTGCAGCCTGGCCTGGCAGCATTCTACAAGGGCTTCCTGGAGGAGGTGGCTTTGAGGGAGTTTCAGTTAAGGCATTTATTTATTCGGTACTGGAGATTGAACCCAGAGCAGTCATGCTGAGCTACATCGCCAGCGCACCTTGCATTTCTGTTGAGATGTTGCTAAGTTACTCAGCTGGGCTTGAACGTGTGATCTTCCTGCCTCAGCCCCTCAGAGTGCTGGGTTACAGGCCTGCACTGCCAGGCCCAGCGAGGCAGCTTTAATTCTTTTTCCCCCAGTATTTTTATTAATAGACAAATGAGGCAGCTTTAATTCTGTCCTACCTGTGTTCATCGAGTGACAGGCCCTGATGGAGAGGTGAAGCAGGTGCAGTCCCAGCATGCAGGGAGCCCCCAGCCCAAGGAGGGACAGAGGCATTTGTCGTAAAATGGCCCAATGTCAGGACAGAACAGCTTGGGATCCAGAGTTCTCTGTGGGTGTAGCAAGGAGTCCCCTGCAATTGCCTCACAGGGTTTTGAAGTGTGGATAGGAGTAGAGTGGGATGGTATTCCAGAGAGGGACCGCAGGGCCTTATCCTGGAGATCTGGGGGAGGGGAGCAAGGTCAGGTGGGTGGGATGAGGTGGGAGGGAACAGTGGCTCTGTGGAGGGGTGGGGCAGGTGGAGGAGCCAGAGGGGCCGTAGGTCTCCACGGGCCAGGTCAAGAGCTGAGGAGCCGGGCCTGTGGGGGACCTCAGTGAGGTCAGGGAGCATGGCCCTGCTGTGGCACGAGGCACGGGTGTGGATGTGGAGTCAGACAAGGCTGGGCGGCCTCCGGCAAGTCACTACACAAGTCTCTGATCCTGCCTGTCTGCACCCCAGCGTGAGGGAGTGTCATGTCCCCGCGGGTGTGCATAGTGGCAGCTGCCTCTCTAGAGCCTGCCCAGTGGGAATTATGGAGGTTCCCTGCCCAGGAGCGCCCCGGCATCTGACTCTGAGGGCCTGGCCAATATTTCCAGTCACAGGCTCCTGACTGAGGCTTCCTGTGTCACCAGGTCAGTCTGAAGGGCCCAGAGCTACTCGCAGCACGCAGGAGGATATGTGCCCAGAGTCCTGCCCCTCTGGCTGCTCAGGGCCCTTTCTGTCCCTCGGGGGTCCCATGGCCTGAACAGTGGCCAGCTGCAGCATGGAGCAGCCTGGCAAGTCCCCTGCAGGCCACTGTCCCTTCCCCATCCCCCAGCCCTGGGCTCCCCTCCTGTGATTTCTGGGTCCTTCCCAGATAATCACCCCACTCTCCTCTTATCTCAAGATTTGTTTCTGGGCAGCCAGGTCTGACACAGGGACAAGTGTCATTCAAAAACATCAGTTGCCACACTGGGCATCCCGCAGAGGATCAGGGTCCAGCCCACGCTGACTCGGCTCTGGTGGGAAGACGGCACAGCCTCAATCCCTCAGAATAGCTGCGGCAGAAAACCGACCAAGAGATGATCCTTCCCTCCATTTGTTTAAATATTTTAAAATTTCAATGTGATGCATAGTGCTGTGTGGCTTAGGGCCAGCCATGGCCCACTCAGGGTCTCAGCCCCTAGAACAACGTGGGGCTGGAGGAGACGCCCTGGGCTCCAGATGTGAGGCTGAGTGCGCCCTCTATCTCGCCTGCTCCACAGGTTTGACAACTACTCGGCCAACGTGATGGTGGACAGCAAGCCTGTGAACCTGGGGCTGTGGGACACCGCCGGCCAGGAGGACTACGACCGCCTACGGCCACTGTCCTACCCGCAGACGGTGCGCACCCTGCCCTGCCGACCCTGGGCCCCTCGGCCTGGTGAACCCCAGTTGCAGCAGGTGGCCCTGCCGGGACCCCAGGAGGCCCCTCAGGCCCGTGCCTGCAGGTGGCTCTGTGACTGCTAAGCCTGGAGCCCCTGGTTCTCCCTGCAGGGACATGGGGACATCGGGGCTGGCCCACGGAGAGGCATAGTGCTTGGTCAGGATGGAGCTGGGGACCCCACATGCCCTTCCCTGGAGCCCCCCACCTTAGAGAGCGTGAGGCAGGCTGCTCGCCAGTTGTGCCCAGCTGGCGCCTGGGGAGCCCCTAAGGGACACAGCGCCTGCTCCGTCCCCAGGACGTCTTCCTCATCTGCTTCTCCCTGGTCAGCCCTGCCTCCTACGAAAATGTCCGCGCCAAGGTGAGCTGGCAGGGCAGCGGGTCCCTGGGTGGGGACCTGGCCGGGGAGGGCACTAGCAGGGCAGCAGAGAGGCAGCCAGGGCGGGGGACCCCAAGGGGCTGGGGGGTGGCTCCTCCCCCCCCCTGTCCCTGGTCTGTCCCATGCCTGCTTATCTCCAAGGAACCCCACTTGCCTCTTATCTCTGCCCCGAACCCTTCCTCCCGTTGTCCCGTGACAACACGTCTGCATGACCCCTGGCTCCATGGCCCCCTCCTTACCCTCCCCCCCCCCCGCATGACCTCGGCCCACCCCATGCAGTGGTACCCTGAGGTGCGGCACCACTGCCCCAGCACGCCCATCGTCCTGGTGGGCACCAAGCTGGACCTGCGGGATGACAAGGACACCATCGAGAAGCTGAAGGAGAAGAAGCTGGCGCCCATCTCCTACCCGCAGGGCCTGGCGCTGGCCAAGGAGATTGGTAGGTGCGGGACTCGGGTGGGCACTGGTGCGGTGGGGTGGGGCATGAGCCTGTGCTGTGTGGACCGGGGCTGGCCCCGCCATCTCTGTGCCCGTGCTTCCTCATGGGTGAGGCGTGGCTAGGGCCAGGGCAGCGGCTTCTGCCCTGCAGCGGTGCTGCAATGGGAGAGCGGGGCCCAGAAAGGCGGTTGCACCTGTCGGCGACGAGACGTTCCCGGGCCACTACGCACTGAAACACGAAAACACTCTAGAGCCTAGGCAACTTTAAATACTATCTTCGGTTACAATCTCTTAATTATTGCTACATTTTCCAGTACTGAGGACCCAGCCCGCAGCTTTTGCTGTGCACTCCATTTTTACTTTTGATTTTGAGACGCAGCCTCAGCAAGTTACTCCACGGTCCAAGCTCATGCTTGTGATCCTCAGAGAGCTGGCATTATAGGTGTGTGCCCCCAAGCCTCCGGCTGCCATCTACAAATTATTACACAAAGAATGACGGCCTAGGTGGCAGCTCGGAGGCGTCTCTTGTGCACCCATGGAGGGGCGCACACCCTGACAAAGCATGCCTTACGGTGGCCTTGCCCTCTTCCCAGGCAGGCGTGCAGCTGCTCACGGCCCTGAGCCCCCACAGCTAGCACGTGGAATGATGTTTGAGAAAGAGCAGCCCCGAGGGCCACCAAGGGGATATGCGGGCTCCTGGGGTGACATCGCCTGGGGAGCCATTCTGTGTTAGCCAGAAGTGGTCTCCAGTGACAGGCCCTGAAAGTGGGGCTGGAGTCTGCACAGGCAGAAGAAGGGGCAGGGTGGTGTGGGTCCCTGGAGGACAGCCAGCTAAGCTGAGCTGGGATTTCCTGGAAGAATTCCTGGAGGAGGTGCACCATGGGAGACTGGGAGGGTGACACATTCCCTGGTGTCCTTCTCCCCACACCCCCATGTCTCAGCTTGGCTTCTCTTTGCCTCTAGGTCCATCCAGGGCAGAGGGGAGACAGGGCTCCCCAAGATCACACGGGTAGGAGGTGGCCCCATAGTGCATGGCGGGCTGGAGAATGCTCGGGCCTGTTGGCTCTGTCCCTGCCCTGGTTAGGCCCTGGGCGAGCCAGGACCACTGGCTGGCCACTCTGAGCACCCTGAGTCTCCCTGCAAGTTCTGTGGGCCCAGCTCGGTCCCCAGCACTCTGCCTGGCCCTGGGCTGTTCCTTCTACCGGAAACAGAAGGGGCCGCCCTCTCACCGGAAGACAAACCACAGCCACCTTCCTCCTCCCTGAGACTAGCCAGGGACATGGCTTTATTGTGCAGGGGGCTCCCCTGCTTCTCGGCCCTGGGTCCCTCTCCAGCCCTGGACACGTGACACCCTCCCCAAGACCCGCCAGGCCTTTCTCCTCCCTTCCCCACATCCCCCAGTGGAGGGAAAGTGGCCAGCACTTGACTGTGGGTGTCACAGCCCTCCCTCTGTGCCTGTAAAATGGGGTGACACCAAGGGATGGCCAGATGGTATTTGGGAATCCTGGTGAGGAGGCCGAGGGAGTCTCTGACCTAGAGGGCCTGTTTGCTCCTGTGGCGCTGGCTGGAGCTTGGGCTGTTTCCAGGGCAAAAGGGGGTGGGGGGGTGGCGCTGAGGATTCAGTGGCTGGGGCAGCGCTCAGCTTCCTGCAGCCTACACAGGATAGGCTGCTCCATGGGGCAACCCCTGTGCTACCGGACCCCTGCTCCTGCTCCGGAAGGGGAAACGGGGGTCCTGGGAGGCGAAGTCCTTGCTCAGGGTGATGCAGCTCCGGGCAAGTCCCTGTGGGTCAGCACCCAGGCTGGGACTGGCCTGGGGCTCAGTCGTGCCTGGGGTGGGGTTTGCCCAGAGCCACACCCTCCACTCAGGCCACGCTGTCCCTCAGACTCTGTAAAGTACCTGGAATGCTCGGCCCTCACCCAGAGGGGCCTGAAGACCGTGTTCGATGAGGCCATCCGTGCAGTTCTGTGCCCCCAGCCCACGCGGCAGCAGAAGCGCCCCTGCAGCCTCCTCTAGGGTGAGCGCCCCTCGCCCTCCCCTGGGGCCCTTCCCTCTTGCTCTGACCCTACCTCGCATTCTCCAAGGTGAGGCCCCACCTCCCACTGCCCTGAGCACCCCAGTATTCTCTCGGGTGAGGTCCCCTTCCCTGCACAACCCCAGGCTCTGGCCCCGTGAGAGCCACCTGTAGAGTGTGAGGGTGGCTCAGCAGTTACAGTGCTTGCCTAGCATTGCACAGCTCTGAGTTCGATTCCCCAGCACCATGTAAGCTGAGAATGTTCCCAGCACTCTGGAGGCTGAGGCAGGAGGATTGCTGTGAGTCCAAGGCCAGCCTGGGCTCCACAGTGAGTTCAGGACAATCTTGGACTACAGAGCGAGACCCTGTCTCACAAAAGAAAGAAAGGAAGAAAGGAAGAAAGAAAGAAAGAAAGAAAGAAAGAAAGAAAGAAAGAAAGGCAGGCGAGACAGTAACCCTTAGGCCAGATGAGGAGTGAAGTGGGTGTGCCTCTACCTCAGTTTCCCCAGCATGTCTGTCACGTGTCTGAGTAGCCATTTCCAGAAGGAGGGCCCGAGGGACTTGAAGGTGGTGGGACAGATGCGTTGGCTTCCACCCCAGCAGAGCCCACAGGAATCTAGGGAACCCCAGTACACCCATGTGTATGGTGGGGGTGGGAATGGGGAGGCTACACTCCAAGGCAGTGTATAGGGGGTGTCCTGGAGGGCAGGGAAGGCAGGAGTGTGGGCAGTCCTCTGCCAGGAGTGGGGACAGGAGGCTGGACTGAGCCGGGGGGCAGGTGTAGCCGGCCTGTAGCCTGCCTGTCCCCAGGGCCTTACCACTGCCTGTTGTCCTTATATGTTGTGCCCTAGGCTCTCTCTCTGCTAGATGATCTGACCCTCTGGCCCCACCCAAAGCCGGATTGGTGGCCCTGGCTGGCACGGTGCCCCCTCCTTGTGACGCTTCTTAGCAGATGGCTGAAGAGCTTGGCAGACTGTCCCCATGCTGGGAGCCCTGGCCCTGCCGGCGGGTATAAATGTTCAGTCCCTGTATCGAGAGCTCCTCCTTACTCCTGCCTTCCTGGTGGCCAGAGGGGGACCCCAGGACCCTGTGAGCCACCCATGTGTCAGGACAGCATGACCCCATTCACTCAACTCCCACCCAGTGCTTGATCTCCTCTGGAAACTTCAAGCCTCAGCCACCATGAATACCTCCCTGGATGGGGTCTCGCTCCGATGCCCACGGTCCTGTTTGTCTGAAAGTTCACCAAGTGAACAAAAATGTGCATTTCAGAAGCTTCTCTAGTCTTAGTGGACAGAAATTAGTTTCTGTACGTCTCTGTGGTTATCTGCCCAGTCAGCCAGGAGTCTGGGCTCAGTGGACGCTGGCCTTCTCTCCAGCCTTCCCATTCCACTGGCAGGATCCTGAGCTTTGGATCCTGGGAAAATCTTAAAACTTCCCTACTCTGCCAACCAGGACTCTTGCTATTGCAGATAGAAAACCCAACTCATCTTGCTTAAACAGAAAATAAATTTATTGACTCAAAGCTGGGCTTATGATGACTTCAGGTGTGGCTATATCAAGAGGTTCAGAGTCATCAGGGCCTGTTTTCTGCATCTCCTGGTTCTGCCTTTCTGGAGCTGGTTCATTCTCAGCTAGGTGACTCTCACGAATTTATCCCTTCAGGTTCAAGTTCAGCGAAAGAAAGCAAATATCTGTACCAGAGGAGGTTCTAAATGAAGGTATACTCCGATTGGACCAGTTTATGTCTGAGGCATCTCCTTCAACCAATCATATTTGTCAGAAAGATGCTGGACTGTGATTGGCCAGGCCTAGACCATGTGCTGGACTAGAGCAGGAAGTGAGGGCCATTCCAGCAAAACAGAAATGCGCTCCCCAAGTCCCCACCTTCAGGGGTTGCATTCCACAGAGCCCTGCTCCTGATAGTCCAGAAGCCCCTAAGTGCCCATCAGTGAACTGCTCCAGGCTTCCCATTGCCCTCTGAGTCCTTTGGTCCCGAGGCAGAGGCAGGACAGCTCCCTTTCCACCCAGGAGCCTTCCGCAGGTGGGGCAATGCAGGCAGGAAACCCCTGCTTGTGGTAGTTTCAGCCCAGGCAAGATGTGTTTTTAAAAGTTACTTCTCTGAAACAAGAGAATATTAAGACCTACACAGGCGGGGCGCAGCATAGCCATGGCTAGGCAGCACCCACACCCCAATCAGGTGTCCCCTCCGCAAAGTCGCACTCCAGGGAGCCTCTTGGTGCCCCATGCTCTCTGCAGGACCTGGGGCTCATTCTGGACCAGTCCTGGTGCCCTGGATGCCAGGCCCCATCCCATCCCCACTCCTGTGCTCACCTTCCACCATCAGACCCGTGCCCACTGGTGTGGCCTGCTGTCACAGTTAGCTATAGGCACAGTTCTGCTGTGTAACAAAACACCCCAAATTCAGAGGAGAATGTAACCAGTGGGCATTCTCACAGTGTCAGGGCTGCATGCCCATGTGGGTTGGCTGGGTGGCCTCGGGGTAAGGGCAGTGGGCTAGTTCCAGCCCTGGCTGGCCAGGTTTGCTGCACGCATCCCACAGCCTCCTAGACCAGTGCAGGCTGGAACATTCTGATCTCACAGAGGGAATGCGGGCCAGGCTCCTGCGCCCAGCCTCGCCAAGGCCTCTGTGCACGTGCAGCTCAGCAGAGCCTGGAGGCGGATTCCCCTGGAACCAGTGGTTGAGGCCTGGTTGCTGAGCGCCCATCTGACCACGCACACCTCCTGATTGTGCTCCCTACTTCCACCACTGGGGCTAGAGCTGCCAGCATCATCCTCCCACTCCTCGCCAAGCCCCAGCTCCCAAGGCTGCCTCTGGCTAGGCCTCACCCTCCTATACCCCAGGACCTTGGCTCAAGCTCCTTCACAGCCCCCTCAACCTCCACCCTCCTCTCTCACAGAGGAACAGCCTCGGTCTCTGTTTGTAACTGAGTGTTATGAACGGGGTCTCTGTTTAACCAGTATGGCCCCTGATGGTGTGACTCCATACTGCCCTGCGGAGCCCTGGTGCATGCAGGGTAGCTGCAGATTTGAGGGGAATATTTCTTGCTTGTGCGAATGAGTACTGGGGTGTGGGCATGGGAGGCAGGGTGCCAGCGACTCCAGGGACCCCGATCCCAGCCTCCAGCCACCCACCAGATGCCAGCCTCGCCCACGAGCCGCCCGGCATCCCTGTGTGACGGCGACTCCAGGCGTCACCACACAGAAGAGGGGCACGGCCTGCATGAGCCCAGCTGCCACAGAGCCACAGAGGAGCTGCTTTCGCCACCAGGTTGCGGGAGCTGGTGCCCGAGCCCCACAGAAGTGGCCACCCTGGGCCACCGCAGCACTTGGCTGGTTGAGACAGGGTCTCATTCAGTAGCCCAGGCTGGCCCTGAACTTAACTAGCCCAGGCTGGTCTGGGAGTCAAAGCGATCCTCCTGTCTCAGCCTCCC
Organism: Ctenodactylus gundi; assembly: GCA_004027205.1. Taxonomy (NCBI): domain Eukaryota; kingdom Metazoa; phylum Chordata; class Mammalia; order Rodentia; family Ctenodactylidae; genus Ctenodactylus; species Ctenodactylus gundi. The sequence continues at coordinate 13,981 of PVKB01007426.1, read as the reverse complement.
AAGGGCTGGGATGACAGGCACGTGCCACCAAGTCCTGCTGATTTTTATGCAGTTCTGGGGTTCGAACCCAGGGCCTCACACACTCTAGGCTGAGCGATGCCTCGGGGCCACAGTCAAGCCATTCAGTCCATCGCTGTCCCCTCCTTGTGAGGCAGGGCAGGTGCTGGGGAGGGAGGGCCTGCTGGGAGCATGTGAGGACGGGGGAGGGGGGGAAGAGACGAAGGGAGCAGCGACATGAGAACGCCAAATGGCACCTAATTCCGTTCCCACAGGGCGCCCGCTATCTGTACCGAGTGGAGCTGGGGCTGGGAGGGGCAGAGGGGAAGACGTGGCCCCTGGGGAGCCCCGAGCTGTGGGGGACAGATGGGCACCTTCACCCATTTGCCACACCAGGGCCTCTAGTACCCGGAGGCAGAGGCTCCGGTGCCAGGGGACCATGGTGGCATGTCCCTGCCCCCCTGCTGAGAAGCCACTGCCAGTCACGAGAAGAAGAAACAGAAACACACGTGTGTCCTCAGAGAAGGCAGCAGACGCCTGCACCCCCAAACCACAGCGAGCTGACAGGGAACCCAGGGCAGAACTCTGTGTCTTCCAGGAGTGGCGGGGTAGAGGAGACACCAACCACCTGACCTGGCAGGACAGGATCATGTGCCGCTGCCGCAGGGCAGAGTCGGAGGCTGGCACCGGCCGACACCTGGCCTCATCTCTGTGTCACGCAGCCAGGCACCAACCCAGGCACCTGCCGTGGAGTGGGCATGGGGGTGGGAGCTCCAGACTGCCCCATGGGGACGCGGCGGCTTCGGTTCCACCGGCAGACACTGACTCTCTGGGCCCAGGGTGGGAGGTAGCCGTGGAGTCCGAAGGCCGCACCACGGGGCTGGCATGAGGCTGCAGAGCGTGGGGTGGTGCTTGTCCCAGAAAACTAAGACATCGGTCAAACCAAGCTGAGCACATGAAAGCCGCAGCAATTACTAACTCCCCACCTAGCAGTAGTAAATAATATTCCCATTGAATTAATAATGAGGATGTGGAACAAGCACATGATGTCAATCATGCTGAGCGGGCGGGGAGGAGGGAGGGGATCGCAAGAGGAAGCAACTCTTATTGGAATTTGCACACAGCCCTATCAAAATTAGGAATTAGCACGTTGTTTGGCAAGGTTGGGGTACATAGGAGAATCAGCTAAGAGTGTGAGGCTGCCCCTGAGGTGGATGTACAGGCAGGGAGCAGCTTGTGCAAAGGGCCTGGGACATGCATGAGGTTCAGGTGGAAGGTCATGGAGCTTTAGGAGAGGAGGGGCAAGTGGAGTGGGCAGGCAACAGCTGTCGCTGCCGTGGGGGTTGGGGGGGGCGGCGAGTAGGCTACTGGGAACAGGAGCAACAGGAGCAACAGGTGGCCAAGGAGAGTGTCAAGGGGGCAGCTGTCACGATTTCCGTGTTTGATAAGTTGCCCTTTCTGCCAGGTAGGAGTCAAGGACAGAATCCGGACCCGTGAGAGGCAACGGCTGCCTGGAGGAGGCATGATCGCGGCTTTGACGCCTTTCTAGCCTCTGCTGGGCCCAGGAATTCATCGGGCATAGGACAAATGAACGGGAGAAAAGAATAGGAATCCGGGAGCTGCCCTGTGTCCCCCCATTCCAAAGCTGAGGAGCCAGAGGCCGCCTGCCCCTCGGCGGGGGACCGTGCCAGCGCGCCCGTGAGTCCCCTCGCCCCCCTGGCAAGGAGGCCCCTCCCGCCTGCTCCAGCTCATGCGGCCAGGGCTTGGCAAGGTCAGCGCGCCCTCCTTGCTTTTCAAGTGACTTTAGTTTTTTTAAAAAATGTATCAGAATGACAGAGCGGGGGCTGGGCATAGCTCAGTGACGCGGGTACTGCTGGCACTTGCAGGAACCATCCTAAGCTCTGCCTGGTGGCTGGGCCCACGGGGTGGCACTGGGACAGGGAGCAGTCAGCTGGGTGACCCCGTTAAGACCAAATCTCTGGGGAGTACTGCAGATGCACACAGAAGCTCTGAGAGGTTTCACAGCCATGCCTAGCCTCGCGCTCCTCCGCCTAGGGTCCCAGCCCATGTCCCCCAACCTCTGAGTGCTGAGCAGTGGCCAGAATCGTGCTGACACGTGACATCTCTGTCTCTGGGAACCACTGCTGTTGTCACGGCAACACTACACAGTAGGTGTTGCAGATGAGGGACTGAGGCTCAGAGAGGTTAGGTCACATGTCTGAGATCACACAGTAGTAAATGGCAAAGCCGAGATGGAGCCCTGGAAGAGCCAGCAGAGCTGATGACCCAGAGGTCACCCTGGAAAGGACTGCAGTGGCAAAGCCCTAGGGCTGGGCCATCTTGCCATGTCCTCTTATTTGAGGACAAGCATCCATCTCAGGGGGCCGGGCCCCCTGCTCCAGCCTGGGCACAGGTGGGAGTGGTGTGAGCAGGGGGCTCTGCCTTGGCTGTCAGGCGTGGGGACGCCACCGTCTGAGGCACTGATGCCGGTCGAATCCCTAGTTCGAGGGTGGAAGTCCTGGATTTGCAGGAGCCTGATGAAGACAGTATTGTCTTGTCTGGGTTGGGGCGTGGCAGACAAGGGAGCCCCCAGGGCCCCCGCAGGTCCCAAGGTTGGGGCACCCGGGTTCTGAGCCCCAGGCCTCTGGGTCCCCAGGCCGGCAGTGCAGGGCCACCCTGGCTCCCAGCCTCCCAGCGCGGCCTGTTCCCAGAACACACAGGCCCAGCTCTGGCTTCCCCTCGGCCCTGCTGTCCCAGGGAGAACACCAGGGAGAATCCCAGCGTCACGGTGTGGGGGGTCCTAGGGCAGCTGGCGTCCGGCTCAGGTCACACCGTCCCTGGGACCCCCCAGGTCCTGATGGGGCTCCCTTCCTGCCCCTCAGCCCCCAGCCACCTGTCTTAATTTCTCATTGCTGGGACAGAATGCCTGACATCCACAATGTAAGGGAGGAAGATTCATTTCCGCTCACAGTTCCAGGGCTTGCACAGTCCACACGTGGCAGCTGACTGGTGAGGGGGCGGGCAGGGCTGGGGGTGGCTCAGAGCATCGGGCAGAAGCTGGTGAGGTGGGAAGGTCAGGCAAGGTCAGGAAGAAGCCGTCACAGTGCTCTTTCCTTTACTGTTCAGGCTGCCCCTCGGCCCGCCACACTGGGGTGGGCGCCTCTGTCTGCATTCCTGACACACAATAACACACATGGGAAAGCTTTGCCCTGGGAGCCCTGATTCCCACACATTGACACAAGCCCTCCAGGTCAAGCCCTAGGCATCTCCCCTTCCTGCCAGGTCCCCTCCCCGCCCCCCCCCTCGCAGGTGACACCCATGGCGTGCCAGGCCGGTGCCAGGCCTGAGACACCTTGGGGACCACACAGAGCTTGCTTTTCCTTCACAGGCCAGTGCAGAAGACCTGGCCACCCGAGCAGAGGTTCCCTGGCAGCATCAAGGTCAGGCTGGGCAGCTCCAGGAAGGCAGGAAAGCCCTGGCCCGGGGCGGGGAGGCCTGCAGAAAGAGCACCGGGGGTGACATATCCCACTCGTGGAGATATGCAGTCAGGGCAGTGTCCTGGGCTGGAGGCACAGCCTGGCCAATGGTCTTGAGGTACTCATCAGTCTCCCTGCCCCTGCCCTTGCCCTGGACACGGCTCCCAGGGTAACCAGAAAACCCAAATCAGGTCACCCACCTCCCTGGCCCTGGAGAATCTCCCAAATCATGCTGACTGAGATGGCAAGTCCCCACGGGGACCACGAGGCCTCCGCTGTGTGCCCTCGCCTTGTTTTCCCCATCTTGGGAGAGGTGCCCTCCTCTCCCAGGCCTCAGGGCCCCACCTGCCTCCTCTGGCCCGCCTTTCCTCCCTGTGCCAGGTGGGGCCCTGGCTCTGCCCGTGTGTGCAGGGAGCCCGGGAGGCAGGACTGGTTCTGCTCGGCACACCAGCCCTGTGGATGATGGTGCCCAGGGGTGAGTGGGCAGGGATTCCTGGGGAGGGGGGAAGGAAGGGGAGCTGGCAGGGGTGAGGTACTGTGGACAGCAGACTCCCAGGACCCAAAGTGAAGGGGCTGTATCTGAGGGCGCTGGAGAGCCACCAGAAGGCCACTGCAGAGGGTGCCGTGCCAGGGCAAGCCCACTGTGCTGTGGAGCCCAACTGGGCACTTAGATGGACCCATGGGAGACTGCAGCTGCGGGAGGGTCCTGCGTCCAGAGGGACAGTACTCTGAGGAGTGCCTGTTGGCCATGTACTGTGCCACCCAGGGTGCCTCTGAAAGAATGTGGATTCCTGGCCTCGGAGGCCTGCTCCGTGCCAGCCCTGGGACTTCATGGCCAAGCAGCCCCAGCCCTGGTCCTGAGGACTGACCCACCGTGGAAGGAGACCCAGGTGGAGCCTGGCACCAGTAGGTGCTCAGTGCAGACACACTGTCCCTCCCTTCTCTGACTCTGCATCCCCTTGCAGTGCCTTGCCGGTGCTAGGCCCCGGGACCCAGGCTCTCAGGCAAGGGAGAACTTGTGTGCCCATGGGCCAAATCCAGGCACCACCTGTGTCTGCGGAGCCTGGGGGCCGCCATGGGTGTCTGTGGGGCAGCTGAGGGTGTCTGTGGGGTGGCTGAGGATGTCTGTGGAGCTGTCACAGGTATCTGTGGGGCAGCTGAGTGTGTCTGTGGGGGTGGCTGAGAGTGTCTGTGGGGCTGATGAGGGTGTCTGTGGTGCTGTCACAGGCATGTGTGGGGCAGCTGAATGTGTCTGTGGGGTGGCTGAGGACGTCTGTGGGGCGGCTGAGAGTGTGTGTGGGGCGGATGAGCATTTCTGCAGGGCCTCGGCCTGTGCCTCAAGGCTTGTGGCCCCACGGGTGCCTGCAGCAGGTGTGGGCCAAGAATGGCACGTACGTGTAAGCACCGGCAAGCCATCTGGAGATAGGAAATACCAACTGCGCGCTCCAATCACGCCATTATGCCAAACGTTATCCTCCCCCAAAGAACCCTACTCTTCTCATTAACAGACTCGTATTACAAAAATTCAGCCTCATTACAATGATTATATTTTGAATTTTGTCAATTAAAAACATAGTGGAAGTTTGCTTTCTGGGTCCACCGTGGCTCTGATTCTGCCTCTGGGCTCTCAGAGTCCTGAAGGCCTCCATGCTGTGGCCCTGTCCTTCCCGGCGACAGGCCCCAGAGGCCGCCCCAGGTGCCTCCCAGCCAGGTGACGACTCCCAGACCCACCTGGCACCCAGCCCGGCCGGTGGCCACCCCACCCCACAGGGCAGGACTGCGGGCACCCGGCCCAGCTGGCCCTGCCTTCTCACCTGCATGTCAGCGCTGCGCAGCCCCACAGCGGGCCGGTCCTGGGGGTGCAACAGTCACCCCAAGACACATGCCACCGCAGTGGCCCCTCCACTCCACTGCATGCCGCTTTGTCCTGCTCCCCGCAGGAGCCAAGGCCAGTGTGGGTGGCTGGAATCTCCCCGGTAACCAGTGAGCCTGGCCCTCTACCCTCCCCTGCACCCCACCTGCACCTGCTCCCCACCCCCCACCGGCTCTCCCTGGCACCATCTGTGGCTCTGTCCTCCTCTGTCGTGGCCGCCTGCCACCCCCTCTCTCTCTGCTCCAGTCCCCCTCCGTCCCCGTCACGCAGTCCTCACTCCCCCGCGCCCTGCCTCTCCACCCACTCGGCTCTCTCCTGGCTCTCTGCAGCTCCGACCAACCCCCCTCTCTCTCTGGGCCTCTCACCGTCCCCTGCTCCCCTTCCCTCCTTCATCTCACAGGGGCGCACCTGCAGACCCCATCTGCGCCCTCTCCCGCCCCGCGGGTGGGCCACAGGGATGGGGGGCCACACGCGGGGAGTCTGAGTGCCAAGGAGAGAGGCCCTGTGGGCAGCCCTGGCGGCAGAGGGAAGAGTGCAGGGCCCAGGCCCGCTGGCTGTCTAGAAGTGGGTGCTGTGGGGCACGCCGCCAGGGGGTGCTCCCGGGTGCCTGAGGCTGGGCAGGGGAGGGGACAGCAGGATGGTATTCAGCCTGCAGGCCAAGAGGAGAGCCCTTCCCCCGCGGGCAGGTAAGGAGGCTGCGGGCACCCCAGGGCTTGGGGGGATGGGCCGGGGGCTGGGGCGCCACAGGGATGGGGCCGGGTCCTAGATTTCGGGAGTCTCAGAATAGCCAAGGGTCAGAGCTGCAGGAAACTGATGCTCGCGGGTGCCGGGCTCTTGCTCACGTGGCAACAGCTGTCCCCAAGCTCCCTGCCCACCCTGGGCGCCCTGCATGTCCCTGGCTGATCTTTCCAGTGACCTTGGGAGGTGGGTTCCTGCGCCTTGCTTCTGTAGAGGACGATGAGGACCAGAGAAGAGAAGTAACTGGTCCAAGGTCACAGAGCATCCGGAGCCCTGACTTCGTAGCAGAATCTAGGCCTGCCCGGAGCTGGTGGGGTGCGATCCAGGCCGGGGAGGAAGTGGGGTGGTCAGGACTGACAGGCGCCATCTGGGTCTGTGGAAGGAGAACCACACTGTTGAGACAGCCAGGAGCCTTCTTGTCCAGGGCAGCCCCGGCTCCCGATTCCTTCCAGGCTGAGCTTCTCTTCAGAGATGCCAGCAGGGCCAGGAGGCAAGTAGATGCAACTGGATTTGAATTCTGGCTTCCCACATGCTGGCTGTGTGACCTGAGGCAAGTTGCTTGCCCTCTCTGGTCTCAGCTCCTCCCTCCCTGACTCTCCCTCTTGGGCTTCCCAGTGTGAGTTAGAGGCTTCCGTCCAGGAACGGTGCCCCTCCTTCGGCTCCCTGGCTGCAGGACACGGGCTGCCAGCCTTTGACAAGTTCTGCATGAAGCACCAGCCACTTACCCTCTCTGTGCTTCTCTCCCCTCCCGCACAGAACAGTCCTCCGAGGAGTCCGCCCCCGGCTTTCAGGCTTTAGGCGAGCGGGTGCCAGAGATAAACCAGCCGGGGAGGCCAAGTCCCTCCTCCCAGGGCCGGGGCGGGACGAGGCGATCATGCCAGGATTCCAGCGGCTCCTATGGCTTCGGAAAAGGCGGCCCCTCCGTGCAGGTCTGGTTTCCCCTCGTGGAAAGCTGTCACTTCCCGGGCGCCACCGCAGGCCGCTGCAGGGCTGCTCAACTTTGACAGGGAGCGTGGGCGGAGCCAGCCGGGCTGCAGCGGGGGCGGGCCTGGGGAGGGGCGAGTGCGCCCCCAGGCTCGAGGGGGCTTTGGCTGAGCAAGGGCTGCGCATCTGCTGTGTGGCTGGCTGGCCTGGAGGCGGGGTGTCTTCGGCCTCAGCCCCGGGGTCCCTGGAGGGCATCTGTCCCCAAGCCTGAAAACGGGTTTGCTGAACTGGCTCCCTGCGCCGGGCGCCCCCTCCCTCCTCAGCCCGGGGTTGTGATTGGCTGCTCGGGGCGCAAGAGGGGGGATTTGTGCGGGGCAGAGGGGCTAGGCGAGGGGTGACGCAGAGCGCGCTGCTCGGTCCCGCCGGCAGGACTTCACAGTTCCTCGGGGGAAGGGCAGGGAGCGGCACTCTGGAATCCGTGTGTTCTCCAGTGGAGGAGGCTGAGCCCGAGCATATGTGGCTCTGAGTCCAATGTGTTCCAGGATTTCTCACGCTGTTTGTAGGCGCGGGGCTCTGGGTCCTGGGCGCCAGGAGCGGGAGGTCTACCGGCCAGCGAGGCCGCTGCCCAGCTGTGGCCCTGTCTTCTGGTCCTCCTGCCTCCAGCCTGCCTCGGCCTACTGGCTTGTGAGATGGAGGAAGGGTCGTGCCCATCGTAGCGGCATGGCCCCTGGTCCTGTGGGTGAGCCAGCGGCCTCACCTCTGTCTGCAACTATCAGTGAGGACCATGGGAGTGTCACCTGGGGCATTAGATGCTACCATAGTCACGGGCGTCCCCAGGAACCTGTTATGGCTGGGCTCAGTGACACGCTGCTGGCTGGCATCATGGACACTAGAGCCCTCTGTCACAGTTGCCCTGTGCCAGGCCCAGGAGAGCTTGAGGGTGTGGAGTGTGGGGTGCGCTGCAGACAGGCAGGGATCTCCCCTGACTCAGATTCCTGCCTGTCTCTCAGCGGGCACGGCACAGGAGGCAGCCCAGTGTGTAGCCAGCCTGAGGCTTGGCGTTCATGTTGGCACCTAGAGCCCGAGGCCTGCTCCCCAGATGAGGGGTCTTCTGGGAGCTCGGTGTCCCAGTTCCTGGGGCTTTGCCCCCTGAGATTCTGCCCTGTATGTCCTGCCAGCAGCTTGGGACAATTTCAGGGAATGCGACCTTTCCAAAGACTGCCTGGCCCACAGACCACGTGTCCCTAGCGAGAGCTCAGGGGATCCCTGTGGGAGTTCATGCAGACCCCATCCGTTCATGCAGGGAGAGATTCAGGGGCAGCCAGGGGCCAGGGACTGGGTGAGGGCAGGGTCGCCAGGAGGAAGGGGCAGGTGGAAGTCCAGGCCCTCTTTCTCCACTTGCCTCAGCCCTGGGGGTGGTGTGGCCACGTGGTGTCCCCTTGGGGCTTGGTTCTGCCAGCTGGGCCCCTCCATGCTGGGGGCAGTCCACTCCGCAGGCACAGGTGTGGGCGTGGCTTGTGCTTGGCTGAGTGACAGGAGGGAGACAGCAGCAGAGGGAGGGGCCAGGGTGGCCCTGCTTCGGGGCCCTGACCTACCTGTTCCAGAGGCTGCCCAAGGCCGCTCCAGCGGTGGGCTCCTGCCCCTGCGTCCACACTGCTGGGGGACGTCTGGTCCTCACAGAGGCAGCTGGGGGAAGGGACAGTCCTGCTACAGCAACTGTCATATGCTCCTAACGACTCTGTCACCGTGTCACCCGTGGGAGAGCAGAGCTCAGCCACCAGGAGCACAGCCGCCCTAGGGGCACAGTGGGTGGCCAGGCGGGGTGGGGGGGCAAGGGCCCTGACTCCAGGGAGGGGCAGCCCCCAACTTGTGGCCTGTAGCTTCTTTTGGAGTTGGAGACCCCACCTCACCCCACCCTCTCTGGTGACACCAGGAATTGCATCCAGGACTTTGTACTGACCTCCATTTCCCAGCTAGTTGCCCAAGCTGAGCTCAAACTTGTGATTCTCCTGTCTCAGCCTCCTAGAGTTCTGAGATGACAGGCCTGTCTTGCCAAGCCTAGTTCAAGGGGACATTTTACCTAAAGTTTGGGGTTCCTGGGTCCCTTGAGGTTCCCACAGGGTCCAGGTCCAGCCTGAGGACGGAGACAGGAAGCCATTGTTTCCAGGTGATAGCTGAGCCCTGCCGGGGCCCCTGTGGTCCATTTCTCGGGGCCTGCCAGCCGGTGCCACACCTAGGAAAGATACACAATACTTTAGGAACCAGCAGGATTTCTGTCCCATGTCACACTCTAGTAACATGAGCGTGGAGGGTCACCTCCCCCCCCCCCCCAGACTCAGGTTGTCACCTGAGAAGTGGGGACAGCCCGCCTAGTCCTACTGGGCTGTGCATAGCCGTGAGCGGTACATGAGCTCTGAGCCGTTGTGCGGGCCTTTTTGACCCGGGACCAGCGTAGCCGAAGGCCCCTCTCCCACGAAAGGGAGTCGGGGTACCTGAGCACCAGCAGCTTGGGGGAAGGTTTCAAGATGAGGGGTGAAGCCCCGCCTCCTGGCAATCAGCAGCAGTATTAGAACCTGATTGGAGGGCACTGATAGGAGGCGGGGCTTCCCTTCCACTTACATCCGCTAGCTGCTAGGTCCTGGTGGCCAGGTTCTTCCAAGGCCAAGACCAGTACCAGTCCACAGCCTGTAGATTGGGGAACCCTGGTGCAGTTGGTCCCCAAATTCAACAGATGGGGGCTCCTGGGGGACGCGTTGGGGAGGTGCACAGGGACAACCACCAGCCCTGACCATGCTGTCTTCTTCCTCCTCCAGGCCAGTAGCTGACTGTTTGCCAGGCTCCCCGGGCCATGGACGCCACTGGCTACTCCTCCTCAGTGCCCACGACCTCGGACCCCAACAACGTGTCCTTGGCCTGGCTCTTGGACGCCACCGTGGGGAACGGGTCTGTGGGCCCGAGTGCAGCTGGGCTGGCAGTCAGTGGCGTGCTCATTCCGCTGGTCTACCTGGTTGTGTGCGTGGTGGGACTGCTGGGCAACTCGCTGGTCATCTATGTGGTCCTGCGGCACACGGCCAGCCCGTCGGTCACCAGCGTGTACATCCTCAACCTGGCACTGGCCGATGAGCTCTTCATGCTGGGGCTGCCCTTCCTGGCTGCCCAGAACGCCCTGTCCTACTGGCCTTTCGGCTCCCTCATGTGCCGCCTGGTCATGGCCGTGGACGGCATCAACCAGTTCACCAGCATCTTCTGCCTCACTGTCATGAGCGTGGACCGCTACCTGGCCGTGGTGCATCCAACACGCTCAGCCCGATGGCGCACGGCGCCTGTGGCCCGCGTGGTCAGCGCAGCCGTGTGGGTGGCCTCGGCGGTGGTGGTGCTGCCTGTGGTGGTGTTCTCGGGCGTGCCCCGGGGCATGACCACCTGCCACATGCAGTGGCCCGAGCCGGCTGCGGCCTGGCGTGCCGGCTTCATCATCTACACGGCGGCCCTGGGCTTCTTCGGGCCGCTGCTGGTCATCTGCCTGTGCTACCTGCTCATTGTGGTGAAGGTGCGCTCGGCGGGGCGGCGGGTGCGGGCGCCCGCGTGCCAGTGGGTGCAGGCGCCCTCGGGCCAGCGACGGAGGCGCTCGGAGCGCAGGGTCACCCGTATGGTGGTGGCCGTGGTGGCCCTCTTTGTCCTCTGCTGGATGCCCTTCTACGTGCTCAACATCGTCAACGTGGTGTGCCCCCTGCCCGAGGAGCCCGCCTTCTTTGGGCTCTACTTCCTGGTGGTGGCACTGCCCTATGCCAACAGTTGTGCCAACCCTATCCTCTACGGCTTCCTCTCCTACCGGTTCAAGCAGGGCTTCCGCCGGGTCCTGCTGCGGCCTTCCCGCCGTGTGCGCAGCCAGGAGGCCCCCACGGGACCCCTGGAGAAGACGGAGGAGGACGAGGATGAGGATGGAGAGGAGACTGGTGGGGAGGAAGTGGACAAGGAGAGGCGAGGGAAGGGGGCGAATGCCAGGGTCAGCCAGATCACACAGCCTGGCACCAGCAGGCAGGAGCCACCACCCAGCAAGGCCACCAGCAAGGAGCAGCAGCTCCTCCCCCTTGGACCCCCAGCTGGGGAGAAGCCCAGCACCCTCCGCATAAGTTGTCTATAGGGACCTGGGGACAGTTGGGTGGCACCAGAGAAGGCAGAGGCTGTGGGCATCCTGCCTGACATGCCAGAGCCCATGGTGGGAGATTCAGAGCCCTGGGCTCTGATCCCATCAGGGTCAGGATGTGCTGTGTGACCTTGGTAGGTCACCTGCCCTCTCCAGGCCTGGCTTTCTTCTCTGTGACATAGGGATGGAGCAGCTGGCTAGATTGGGCTCTGACAGGTGGTAGGTGTGGCGAGCATCACTGCGGGCTGGCCTTCCTGAATAGAACTAGGATGAGGGGACAGGTACAGCCTGGCCTCTCCCCCAGAGACCGAGCAGCCAACCATCACCGTGGTCCCCGCAGGGGTGGCCCACAGCCTGGGCTGCTTGGGCCCAGTCAGAGACACTGGGCACTGGACTGGAGTCCCGGACAGAAGAAAGTGTCGGGGTGGGGAGTGGGGTGTGGAGGGGCTGGGCCTGGCTCAGCATTCGGCAGCCTTTATGAGGCCTGGGCCTTCCCTGTCCTCCAGCCACCCGCCAGGCACCTGGTCAGAGCCAGCAGGAGGCGATCTGGGCAGGGAGAAGGGGCCGACCTTCCTGCCGTGACCTATCCTCGGGGCCCTTGTGGCCCTAGGGTCCCGCACTCATTGTATGTGCAGTTCTGCATCCCTCCGCTTAGAGAGGAGGCCCAGGTTGGATAAGCTGGGGCCACTCGCACCTGTCCCACCCCACCCCCCCAGCAGTGCAGGCTCCTGCTCCCCAGGGCAGCTCGAGCACCAGGACTCTTGGTCCTATGTATGGGCAGTGGTCCCAGCCTTTGTGACAACAGAGGCCGGTTTAGTTGAAAACTGCTACCCCAAGAGCAGGGAGAGGGTGCTTGCAACGCAGCAGGGTTGCTGGAGAATAGCGTGACACAGTGACACTGCGAGGCAGCCTTTGGGGAGCAGGGAGTGAAGCTCCGCCTCCTATCAATCAGTGGCAGCATTAGACCTGATAGGAACCTGCTGAAGGAGGCGGGGCTTTGCTACCCGCTCACCTGCTCCCGGCTCCTCTGGCCCACAGTGGGTCCTTCCAAAGCCTCATTCTGGTTCCTGTTCATGGTGTGGGGGTTGGAGACGTCCGCTTTAGGGTTCCCCAGGGCTTTGAGGGTTCTGGGAGCCTCCTCAGAGGAGGAACGGGTCTGCTCTATCCTCCCCCAATGCCCCAGAAGGAAGGCCAGGGCAGGGACCCAACTGCTGTAGGTGGGTACCGTGGGTACTGTGGCATGGAGGGTCTTCACAACAGTGTAAGTGCACAGAGGAAGAGGAAGGCCAGGAAGAAGAGGAAGGAAAGGGGGGGGAGAAGTGAAGGAAAAAGGACCTGGAGGGGAAATGGCTGTGAGCTTGGTGCTGCCCTTGGCCAGTTGGGCAGAGCTCCCGGGCAGCATCTGTGGACGGGTGTGGCTGAGGCCCTGTCCAGCTCCTCAGGGAAGGACGTGGCCAGAGTGCACGTGCTCTGGGAGGTTTCTGGCCATGCCATGGCGCTGGTGAGGAGGGCTCAGCCTTCACAGAGGTCCTGGGAGAGGGGCTGGCTCCCCTGGGCACTGGGAGCAGCCTGTGGGGGGGGGCAGCAGGCCCCCCAATCTCTCATCCTCTACACTCCCAGGGCCACAGGTCAGGAGGCCCAAGTACGGTGACAAGAGGAGGTGGAGCAGGACCAGGGACAGCAGCCACTGTCCAAGGCTGGACCAGGACCAGCCCCCCATGTCCCCTTAGGGTTGCAGGGAGGCTGGCCCTGGGGCGAGTGGTACTTCCAGCTCAACCCACCCCCTCACCTCCCAGAGGGCAGGGGATCCTCAGGGAAAGCACCAGACCCAGAATTTTGAAGATCTGTCTGGATCTTCAGCTCACCTCAGGACCATTGAGCAGCCTTGATTTCTCTGGACCTCAATTTCCCTACCATAAGACAAAGGTGGCCATCCCAGCTTGCCTCCTCCCTGGGGTTTGGGGAACTCAGGGCATGGGTGGGTGGGGCAGATCAGAATACAAAGTGAGGTCTCCTACCTCCACAGGGTCACGGCTCATGCAATCCCCAGGTTGGCCCACACCACCTCCCTCTCTTCCACTAATCGGCCTTTCTGGCTCTTGGATGTGAGAACACTCCAGGCCTGAAGAAGGAGAGCAGGGGCCAGAGGTCAAGGGTCAGGAGGAGGCCTGTGTGGGGAGAGAGTAGCCCCCTCACGGGGAAGGGAGTTCCCCAAAGCAGACCTATGTGGAGTCTGAAGGCCCAGGGCCCAGCCCCACCGCTGGATGGGGGTTCCCTAAGGAGGGTCGGGTGGGGCAGAGGGGCCCCACTTGGCACTGCAGCCCTCCTCTGGCCTTCCAGACTCTTGGACAGGTGGGCAGCGTCCTGTGGGGACCTGAGAGGCTGCTCGTGAAGTCCTTTGCTGCTCCTGCCCCTAGCTCTTGTCAATAAAGATGGTGACACATGACAGCAGTGGCCCTGTCATGTCCTCTGCTGATGCTTCATGTTCAGATGGGTGTGCATGTGCAGGAGTGGGTCCTTCTGGGGACATGGAAGGGCCCCTTGCCAGGCCAGTACCCACAACCCGACAGATCTGCTGCCAAAGCGGTAGATAACTTTTCTTCCTATTACCCAAATAGAAAATCTCATGGAAGAAAGTTGATTGGTTCCGACAGAGTCACATGATGGTCCTTTAGGCCAATCACCAAAGACAAGGTGCCATGATCAGTAGGTGTGGGCCATGTGCTAACCCTTCCAGCCACAGAGATGGTAAAGGCTATGATGGACAGTCTTGCCTGGCCAGTAGGATAGTGGGGCTGGTCAAGGGCAGACTACCAAATGCCGGGGGTT
>PVKB01007425.1:0-35187 GCA_004027205.1 Ctenodactylus gundi | reverse complement strand
GGGGATCTTGACTTTTTTGTTTTTTCCTTTACTTCACTCTGTAGCCCAGGCTGGTCCTGAACTCTGTAGCCCAGGCGGGTCTTGAATTCACTGCGATCCTCCTGCCTCAGCCTCCTGACAGCTGGGGTTACAGGCGTGTGCCACCAAGCACAGTTTATGTGATGCTGGGGAATATGAACTCGGGTACTTAGTGCTTTCTTGACAAGCATTTAGGTGCTGAGCCATTCCAGCAGCCTCTCTCGATTGCTTCTCTACTGCTGGCACATATAAAGTCTTCAGGCAAAAGTTTTTTCTTCCTTATATAAGGGTCAGCGAGAGTAATTTTCCTTAAGAGGTACATAAAAAGTTGGTCTGCTTTTCTTTCCTTTTCTATATTGGCCTCTGAATATTCCTATAACTAATGTTATGACTTACAGCATGCTGTATACTAGAACCTGCTAAGTGATTTACAGGGGTTACTGCTAACCCTTACTGCAAGGCGTCCTACTCATAGTCCTATTCTACAGATGGGGAAACTGAGGCTCACAGAGGTTAGGATCGGGGATCGTGCCCACGCCACACAATGCTGAGCCAGCACCTGACCCCAGACTTGTCAGACTCCGAATCTGCATTCCATGATTTTCTCCCCCCAGTTTCCACGGGTTGTCTCCTACCTGGGCCCTTCGACTGCTCCCCACCCTGGCTGCGGGGGGTCCCCAGTGCCCTTGTCCCGAAGCCCCACCCCCCAGCACACCCCCTAGCACACCAAGGTAGGCAGGGTAAAGTCGGAACTCCCCCCTGCTCTGACTACACAGCTCTTGCTGGTCCCTGGCACCTGCCCTTGCTGCTCCCTGGCCCGGCTCTCCTCCTGCCTGGAGGCTCTTTCCCCTTGTCTCTACTCCCCTGAGGCCGACTCTTTGCCACTGCTTCCTCACCTCTCCTCTCTCCTGAGGACTTTCTTGTTGAGTTTCACTCTCTGGTCCCGTAAGGAAGGCAGGAAGCAGCTTGTATAACCTTGCAGGCCTGCCCTAGTGATTCAGCCCTGGCCTAGCCTCCGTGCTCCACTCCTTCCAGGTGTGAAAGGCGTGGTAAGCCCCCACTACACACCTGTAATTCAATCTACACACGCCTCCAGACCAGGGCCAAATCTCCCAACAGCACAAGGTTCCATAGACGATCCATAACATCCAAGTGCATGAGACTTGGGGAACATTCCAGGTCCCAACCATAATATTTTCCCATCAGTTATTACAGTAGAAACAACAGTGTAGGAAATGCCCAGAGTTATCAAGGAAGTAACAGAAGATTAGAAAATTGGGCCCCAAAGACCTTTTGTTGGTATGAGGGCTCACTCAGGCAGCCTCCGGGAAATCCCTTTGGGTCTAGTTTCCTCCTTCGGGCTGAAGGAGTCTGGTCAGCTGTTCCCACACAGAGATTGTGTAATTGTCCATTAAAGATCTCAGTTATCCAGAAAACACTGACAACAGGTGGCATCAGGCCAAGAAGGAACCTGATGACGCCTCTGAACCAAAAGGAAATAATGAAGCTGGGTTTCATCACACATGGTGCCCACTCACTTGGAGCTCAGAGAACAGGGACAGAGTACCAGGCATTGTTCCCTCCGGATGGGGGCGTATTCAATAAATAGTCTATGCAAGCTTACTTGGGAGCTGCTCTCCACACCAACAATTGTGTACGCGTATCTAGTCACAGAACAGGCAGTACCTGGCCTTTTTCTGAAAAAAAAAAAAAATTATTATTTTTTTATTTTTTTGGAGCCAGGTTGTCACTCTGCAGTCTGATCCTGAACTCACTATGCAGCTCGGGCTAGCCTCAGATACACAGCAATCCTCCTGCCTCAGCCTCTCAAGTGCTGAGATTATAGGCATGCACCACCACACCCAGCTTACTTGGTGCTAGAGAACTGAACCCAGGGCCCTTGTACTTGCTAGGCAAACACTCAAGCCTCTATGCTATTCCCCTAGCCCTGAAATATTTTAAAGACATAACCACCTGTAGTAAAATCTGGGTTCCACCTAAACATATCATGGCAAAATATTCTCTTCTGAAGCAAAAGTAGAGAAAAATAACATGCATTTTATGATGTTGTTCTCGAAACCAGGGCCTCATGCACGCTAGGTCAGCACTCTACCACGGTGCTATATTCTGATGCCATGCAAATTTTAACTAACTTTAACAGAGAATAAGTTAAGAGATGTATCAATAGTTTCTGAGAGTCTAAAAAAGTGTTATATACAAAAACAAATCAGATTTCTCAATTCATGCCATAGTGTTGCCGCTGGTTCATGTGAGAGGGTTCTGGCCATTGCTTGCTGTGGAGGTACGTACGTACAGACCTCCCAGGCTATCTCTCTCTCCAAAGAGCTAGGCGTGAGTCTCACCGCCAGATGCCAATCCGGTGCCCGGACTTGGGCTGGCGTCTCCTGCCTACATCCATGGCTCCCAGCTGAGCTAGGGCCGTTTCTACTCGCGCCCACAGCTCCTTGTGGAGGCTACCACTTGCAGTGGACATAGGCACAGCAGCGGCCAGCGCCGGCGCTCACAGGATAAAGGCCAGGGCCTCACCGTCTTCACCCACTGTGAACTGAGCCCAGGTACCCCACCACTGCTCACCTGTGGCTCGAAGCCTGGCCTCCCTGCCGGCCTGCCATCATTTCTTGCCTGGAGCCATCCGGGCAGGTCTTCCCCCCAGCAGCCATAGCCTGCCGCCATGACTAGCCTCAGATCTGGCCCGTCCCCATCACTGGCTGCGGACTTAAGCCCAGGTCTTATGGCCGTGGTCGTGGCTTGCCACAGATCCAGTCTCCCCACCAGCCGCCATCTCCAGCCTTGGAAACTGCCATGTCGTTGTGATGTTGCATTTTGGTTTATGATTTACCTTTTGTAAGTTTAGCCCCTTCCTGTTCCTGCAAATATCAAGTTTTCCATTCTTTTCCCCCTTCTTTTCTTTTTCTTTTCTTGTTTTACTTTTTTCTTCTCCTCTTTTGTTTTCTTTTCCTTGTGTCTTTTTCTTAGCTATTTTTCAAATTTTTTTCTCTTCTTTTTGGTTTGTTCTGTTTTTATATATTTGTTTCCTTTTCTTTTTTTTCCTTTTTCTTCTTTCTTTTTAAAATTTTTCTTCTTTTTTTCTAATTTCTATCAACCATTTTTTGGCAAACTTTTTTGTGCTCCTCTTTGTTTTCATTCTTCTATTTTATTTTCCCTTTCTCCTTTCCTTCCAACTCCTTCTATCAGTTAGTTGATAAATCCCTCCCTCTCTTTATTAACTCTCTGAACCATATATCCCAAAGCATTCTGCAGATCTGGAAGCTACACTCTCCCCCCTCACTCTCAGCTCCCCCTGTCTCTTCTGCGTCTTGCTTACAGCACTCTCCCCTGCTAATTTCAGGCTGAGGTAGGAGTACTGACAGTTTCTCCACGGCCGTGTAAGTACTCTCCTGCTTTCTGACTGATACCTAAAGCTAACCTCTGTTATCCACCTGCTCCAATACCCTCTATAGGCAGAACTGTTAACTATCCATAATTAAGAATCATATAGACACCGTGCCCAGACCCCCACCTGCACCTCAGAGTCTGCACAGCTGGGCCTAACTTCCATCCATCGCTGCTGTGCACCAGAGGCATCCAGGAATCTGCACCCAGAACCCTCACCCACACCTCGGAGCCCATGCAACTGGCCTACTCTATATCCATCACAGCTGCACAACAGGGGCACCAAGGTAGCTGTGCCCAGAGCCTTGCCTACACTTCGGAGCCAATGCAATGGGGCCTGCATGGCGTCCATCGCTGCTCCATGCCAGAGATATCCATGTAGCTGTGCCCAGACCCCTGCCAGCACCTCAGAGCCTGGCCCCTCCCCAGCTCTCCCTGGCATCATTCTGTCTACATTTTTGAGAATCTAACAGGTGTGAAGTGACATCTTGGTTTAATTTGCATTTATCTGGTCATTGCATTCAAGCATCTGCCTTCATAAACCTTTTTTTCTCCTTTTTTGATTGCTGTTAAGATCCTTCAGCCCATTTTTCCATGGAGCTGGTTTGCCTTGATGATCTGTAACATGTCTCTGCACATTATAGTGAAGATGGCCAACGTGCCGTAGTGAAGATGGCCAATGTCTCCCAACCGTCTGCTAGCAATTGATGTGACATTGTAGCTTATGCAAAGTTGCTGGATGAAGTCTTTCCCTGATTCTAGTCACAATGATATTCTCTTATAATTCATCCCATTAACCTTCTAATTTTGTATTCTATATTTAGGTCCTTAATCCACCTAGAATACTATCTTTCCTTTTTGAGACAAGATCTCACTCTGTAGTCCAAGCTGGTCCTGAACTCACTCTGGAGCCCAGGCTGACTTAAATTCACGGCAATTTTCCTGCCTGAGCCTCCCAAGTGCTGGGATTACAGGTGTGTGCAACCACGCCTTGCTTGAGTCCATCTTTTATATGTGGTTTGATGGAAAATCAATTTTTATTTGCCTACCTGTTCTAAGTCAGTTTTCCCAATGCCACTCATTAGACATGGCCTTTTCCCATTTATCTGTGGTGGCACTTTATGGTATAATAAATTCTCATACAGACATGGGTTAAGTTCTACCATTTTTCTACAGTGGACTGGTCTTCCATCAGCCTCACATGACTTTGTGGCTTATACTATTTGATAGGGCATATTCTTACTTTATTTTAAATTTTAATCTAATTTTATTTGAGACAGGATTTTCTCTGTAGTCTAGGCTGGTGCTGAATTCACCATGTAGCCCAGGATGGCCTCAAAGATATGGCAATCCCCCTGCCTCAGCCTCCCCAGTGCTGGGATTACAGATGCACACCATCACGCATGGCTTATGTGGTGCTGGGGAATCATACCCAGGGCCTTTGTGCTTGCCAGGCAGGTGCTCTAACCTAGGGTTTGTTCTTCCAGGCTCTCTATCTTTTCTTTTTAGAAGTTATCTTAATTATTCTTTATTCTTCCATGATAGTTCCAGGATAAGTTTAATGAGTTCATTATGGAAATACAACTGGAATTTGACAGGTTTTTCATTGAATTTATATATTAATTTGGAGAAAATCTGACACTTCTAAAACTTTTTTTTTTGAGACAGGGTCTTGCTCTGTAGCCCAGGTTGGTTTTCAACTCACTATGTAGCCTAGGCTGGCCTTGGACTCACGGCAATCCTTCTGCCTCAGCCTCCCAAGTGCATGTGCCACCATGCCCAGGTCTATGTGATACAGGGGGAATTGAACTCAGGGCCATGCACTTGAAAGGCAAGCACTTTAACCACTGTGCCATGCCTCCAGCCCCTCCTAATGTATTAAGTCATTCCAACAAAAGCAAGGGACCCACTAGTGGTCCATTACCTCTGCCCTCCTCAGAGCTTGAGTTTGCTTCCACTAATATTTTGTTGCAATTATGAATAGTATCTTACTGGTTATACTTTGCTCAATATTGTAAGAAAATGCTACTGTTTTTTTCCTGCATTATTCTTTATGAGGCTAGCTGGATGAACAAGAGTCTGATCAAAAATCAATCTGGTTATCTCATTCACTGAACCAGGAGGGCTCTTTCTGATGTCCTTCCTAATCTAGCATATACTTAAGAGAAATGAATAAAAGGATTTTAGAGGCTGGGGTGTATCTCAGTGGTGAGAGCACTTGCCTCGCATACACAGGCCCCGGGTTTAATTCTCCAGCACCATATAATAGCTGGGAATGACAGCACATGCCTATAATCCCAGTCAAGAGGCTGAGGCAGGAGGATTGCCTTGAGTTCAAGGCCAGCCTGGGCCACATAGTGAGCTCAAAACCAGGACTTATAGAGCAAGTCCCTGTTTGAAAAAGAAAAAATTAATTTATAAATATATGCTTTAACCAGACCCCAAGCTAAGGTTTTAGAATGTATCTCTAAATGTTCAAGTACAAACGTGATAAGACACTCCCAGGCAAAAGTGTTGTGTCTATTACATTTGAGAAACACAACACAGTTACATACCACCTGACTCTATATTGGGCAATAAAGAATCACATATAGGCTAAGACTATGTCACCTACGGATGACGCCGCTGTCCTAGGTTGTGTACATAGACTCTACAATGTTGGCACAACCACAAAATGGCCTACAAACACGTTTCTCAGAACCTGAGACTATGCATATTCACAAGTTCCTAGAACCACTGCGAGATGGAAACTGTTCAATTTTTCCAAATATTTTGGCCACAGACTTTTCCCCAAACAAGGTAAGTTGAAACATCAGATTTAAATACCCAGCCTACACATCAGTTTGCTCACACTTTATCTCCTAAGAGCCGGGGAGCTGAGGGAGAGTGGAGGTCCTTTCCCTTCATATGCCAGCCATGGAGCCAGGAAGGGGCGTGGTTACTACTCAGTCCCGCTGCTGGGTAATGCAATGCTCATATATATATACATCACTGAATTTCACTTTCCAGTCTGTCTTTAGGGGGTAAATTATTTAACTCGTTATTTGGAGGGGTTTTTTGTTTTTTTGTTTTTTTCTCCTTGCCATTTGAGCCAAAGCACCCTTAACTCCAGAGGAATCTGACGCCTCAAGAGGTCTCGAGGAGGCGGGGCAGGCCCTGCGCGCGCGGAGGCCGAGCGCCACCCGGAGGCCGCCCCATGTAAAGCAGCTCGGAGGAGCTTGGGTACGCATGCGGCTCCTGCTGCTCGGCTCCAGTTTTAGCAAAAAATCAAACAGTATCAGACACCTTTGGACATTAACATGTTGTCCAGAGAAATGAAAGATGGCAGTTTAATAACCAGGGAGTAGTTGTGGAAACAGGACGAAGGGCTTCTGGTCCCAAGTCATCTTGGACCAGATGTGAGATGGGTAATGCTTCTATGGCCATTTTCCAAGTGTTGGGACCAGGCGGGCGGGAACAAGGACGTGCAGGTGCCAAGCTAGCTCCCCCATTCCTCAGATTCTAATTGCATGGAGTTGGGCCTCCCCCTCCCGCCAAACGGAGCAGTTCCTTTTGTTTTTGTTTGTTTGTGGTGATGGTGGTACTGGGGATGGAGGCAAGGACCTTCAGATTAAGCTACATCTCCAGCACACTTTTAACTTTGAGATAGGGTTTCGTTAAGTTGCTAAGTTGCCCAGACTGGGCCCAGAATTTGCAATCCTCCTGCATCAGCTTCCCAGGATTCTAGGATTATAAATCAATTTTATATATCTTTTTTTGGGAAGAAGGACAAGGTCTTACTTCATAGTCCAGGCTGTTCCTGAGCTAACTATGTAGCCCAGGCTTACCTCAAACTCAGCAATCTTCCTGCCTCAGCCTCCTGAGTGCTGGGATTACAGGGGTGTGGCACCAGGCTCTGCTTATGTGGCACTGGGGAACCGCCATGTGCTGCTAGACAAATGCTCCAACTGCTGTCCTGTTCCTCCAGCCCCTACAAATCAATTTTACACTGAGAGTCATATAAAATTTCATTTGAACAAAGAGCAGAGTGCTATGGCTTAAAAATAAAAAATTTAAAAATCCTTGTACAAGAGAACCTCAGCAGTCATTTTCAATTTTAGTATTTTGTACATTTTTACATTTTCTTTTTATACCAGGACATAAAATATGCCTTTCCCAGGAATAAATCATTCCTAACAAGGAGTAAACCAGGGCAAACCCTCTTCCTGACAAGCAGCAAACAACAGTGGTTATTTACAAAGTGACAGTGACTCACCCGTCACCACTGGGGCACAGCAGCGTCAACTGAACCCTTGTTAGAGGGACGAACATCACATTTCACTTTCTGGTTTTTAAAAAATTTATTACAATTTAAGTGTAAGAGGCACAGACTGAGACTACTACACACAAAAACTTGATTCAATGGACAGATATTTTTAAAAACCCAACCACCTCTTTTTTTTTATTAGTTTTAAAAACAGAACTTGTTCCAAGTAATCAGGAAGCTTCTCCCCAAAATTACATTCTGCTTTTATCATCTTGATAGGACAAGGAATGTTTAGACATCCTCAAAACACAGGGGAGTTGAAGGTCAATCGACAAACTCCCACAGACTGTGGATCATCACCTCAAACACATGAAACTAAGAAATACGTACACACAGGTTACCGACTGGTTTTCTGGAGTACAATAAACACTGACAATAGCTTACAGTACCAGAAAGGTAACACTCTAAAATAGAACCTACAATCACAAGCATGTTCAAATGATAAATCCAACTTCTGGGTTCATTTAGGGTCAAAATGAAGTGACTGAGAAGTTTCCTTACCCTGACGGGTGTGGACGCTACACAAGAGGCATGAGTCGGGCCTCACTGCAGGGTGAGAAGCAGCGGGAGAATATGGCACAGTAATGGAGGGGTGGGGGGGCACCTCTACCTCTCCTCAGTCCCCATTTGGAGTCAGGAAGATTGGGGGCTAAACGGGAAGCAGCACACAAAGCCACACACTAGCCGCATAGACAGGTGCAGGCCCCGTACAAGGTGCTGGTTCAAGGCCAGGCAGGGATTCCGAGAGTCTGCAACATGCAACTGTGCTTCACAGGAATGTGCAAGGTTTCACCACGGACCACCGTCTGATCTACTAAAAGGAACTCCACAGGTAGGCCAGGCTAGAGAGGTCGTGAACTTGCCACCCTCTCGTCTCAACCTCTCGAGTGTCGGAATCACGGGTGTGTGCCATTAAGTCTGGCTCTATAAACTTTTTCTTAACTTTGATTACAAATTTTACTTTGAACATGATAATTCTGATAATCTTTTTGGTCAGCAGACTCAGCAGCTGTGGCTGTTTTTCAGTTGCCCCGCTGCTTATATGGATTGCAACAACACTTTCCAAATTATTAACTCCCCTTGATTCATGATTAAGCAATAATATTTGGATGAAGATGTTCTGGGTGACCCACACTCCAAGGGGAGTTTAAGCAACAGAGAGGTATTTGTCAAATGGTTGTCCAAATTCATACTTTTTTTTGACACAGGGTCTCGTCCAGCTTGGTCCTGAACTCTCTACGGAGCCCAGGCTGGCTTCAAACTCACAGCAATCCTCCTGTCTCAGCCTCTCAAGTGCCGAGAGTACAGGTGTATACCACCACACTCAGTTTAGGTGGTGCTTGGGAATCAAACCCAGGGCCTTGAGTTTGCTAGCCAAGTGCTTTGTTTGCCATGCTATGCTTCCAGGCCCTATTCTTACTACTTTTTTGAAAAAACTTTTGAAAAAGTGACTTTCTATAACACAGACTTCCCTAGCTTGAAGCAACTATATCCCCAGGTCTTCTGTTCCTTTATATTGCCACACTGAGTAATTTGTTTTTTTAAATACAATACAAATATGCAATAAATGAGTGCACAGAGAGGACCAAGACAAGGACCAGCTCACAGCAGGGAGGGGACATAACTGCAGAGGGAGGCAAAGTCAGCAGACAGCGAGCAGAGGCACCACACGATTTAGTACATTTCCTTTGCTTCTTTATGTCTGAGCTTTTTTCTATTAAAAATAAATCCACAGTCTATAAAATAATCTATATAAAAATATAAAGCATCAGTCTGTCTGCAATTGTGGAAAGAACCCAGGTTTCGCAGGCACGGAGGTGGCACCCTGTCCCACCAGAGCAGGGGGTTCTCCATCGTTGCCTTCTTGCTCTGCTTCTCCCTGGTCACCCCGGAAGTCTGACTGTACTTTAATTTTATTAACAGGAAATCTAGGAAAGCTTACATAAAACGCCAGCATAGCTGCTGGCTATTAACATGACGTTACCTAAGCAGGTCCCAACCCGCACTACTACGGCAACAAAGGCAGAAAACAGAACATGGAGTTCATTAATGAAAATTACTGTCACACCTCTCATTGGCTAAGAGTTTCTAAAAGCTCTATTACTTATTCATTGCATTCTGCGGGGGTGAGAAGGAGCCGACCCCTCCCCCATGTTTTTGCACTCCTCCTGGCAGTGTTTAGGGATCAGGGTTTGCTGCATCTCTTGGAGGCCAGATCAAGAGGCGTTGATTCTTGTTCCTGGTCTGCCTTGCTTCCTAAGGGGAGTTGAAGAAGCAAACAGCGGCTGGCCGGGCCTCAGGCATCCTGCTCTTTCAACTTACTTAACTGCCAAATTTGTGTAACGGGAGGACTAGACTACAGATTCCAGTCACCTTCAGCTCTATAACTGAGATTTGCAGAAGGCAGAACCTTTGCCATTGCAATCATGACACTCTTCAAAGAGGGGATTAGTCTGAGTGGCAAACCAAAGAACTGTGCCGGGAAGAAGGGAATCCCCCCACCTGGCCGCTACGTCCTGGCACCTTCTCCATTCAAGCACTCCTCACAATCCTGCAATGTTCTACTTAAACCTTGATGTTGCACCTAAGAGTTCCTCCCGGGTTTGATTTGAGTTGCTGATGGGTTTTCCTGGATAACATTCTGAAGAAGGCCAGGGAAGGGCTGCAGCCCTCTCCAGCTGGGCCGCAGCTCCCCAGGGCAGAGGGCTGTTCTTACCCACTTCTGTCTCTGGGCACCTGAAACCTCGCAGCTGCTCACTTGGCCACTTTCTCAATGGCTTTACATCACTGGGTTCCATCAGGTGGGTATGTCAGAAGAGCATGGAACCCAGAACCAAATACTGTGGTCCTGTCAGCCATCTTTGTTTAGGAAAAAAAAAAGCACCCAGGTTTTCTTACCCTTCACATGTGTTTTTTCCTAACGTGGGCCCCATCATCCTGCTTTACAAAACCCTTCAGAGTTTGGGTACCAGGGAGAGATTGCGATTTCCACAGAACACTTGGCTACTAGACCATCAGCATTAAATCTAAGAAATAATTCAATTTCAAAGTAACCAGAGAAGATGATTATAAGAACTTTAAAAAAATACAAGAGACTCATCTATAAAATGGCTACTACACGAACTGGACATAATGTAGTCAAAACCAGAGAGACCTTGAGATACTGGTTGATTTTATAATACTAAAAAGTTTGTGGGCATTTCCTAATTTTTATTTTTGAATTAACCTTGTAGAAATATGCTAGAAATAAAATATGAACGCTTGTCATTCAGAGAAGTTTAAATGACTCAACCTTTTCTCTTTTGGCTTAAAGTTTTCTCTTGGAGAAAAAAAGAATAAAGAAAGTAGGTAATTTGTAATTCTTGACTTAAAGAAAAGCTTTCAAGTTCTTTAATTTATAGGTAGACAATGAAAGTCAAGCCAAACAACAAAACATCATGGGTTTTGACCACCTAGAAAATTACAGTGAAAAAATATTACCTAGTAGGAAACTCAAAAACGACCCAGGGGAAGCCAAGCACAGTGGTACAGGCCTATCATCCCAGCATGTGGGAGGCTGAGGAAGAAGGATCACAAGTTCCAGGTCTGACAGGGCTACACAGTGAGATCATGTCTCAAAAACAAAACAAAAAGCCTCAAACAACCACAATTATTCAAAATATATACATTTCCTAACAGATTTGCCCGTCCTGCTATCATAAAGAGTTAAAATGCTCAGTTCAGAGTTGCAACTTATAAGTGGGGAGCCTGTAGCCCCAGGGATGAGTCCAGGAGATTGACAGCAGCCTGGGGTACACAGTGATACCCCATCTCCCAGGGGGAAAAAAAGAAGAAGAACTGCAGAACAGATTTATTGAATGGCTGACAAATGATCTGAATTCAATAAGCCAGTTGCTTATGGAATTGTCCCCTGGCGGCGAATTCACGCCGGGGCTTGGCAGTGGTGAGTACACATGCAGAGTTCATCATCTTAGAATATTTGAAAGTAAAGAAAAAGTTCAAAAACGTGTTTCAGTCCTCAGAAATAAATTCTACCACAGCGAGAACCAAGCTACGGTCCATGTGACCACGCACCCAGGGGCATCAGATTCGGGCACCCTGCAGCCACGTGGGTTTATTCGCTCAGGTTCTCACGCGGCTTCGCGTGGTGCCGGAGCTCATGGTTTCCGCGGCACGCAGGACTGCACAGACCAGCAGGCGGCCACCGCCCTGGCCAAGAGAGGCGGTCGCAGTTCTGAGCCTTTTCTGTGCGGGGGTTGGGGGTCGGGGGGGGGGGGACGACACGGACACAGTCTTTGACCACAAAGTGCTGAAAAGCCGCCACTGCCACCTGGGAGCTCGGGACGCACATTGCGAAACCAGTGAGGAACCACGCTGGCTCGAAGACAAGGGCCAACCACAAGGGCCAACCAGAAGCTGAAGGAAAAACTTCATCAGAAAATAAAGTATGACCGCCACCTCACCTCTAATTCACAGAAAAATATTACGTGTGACTTCGCTTCCCAAGCAGGCTGGAAATGCTTAAGCGGAAAACCTTAACATGGCCTTCGGGAAATCTTCCCGATCTTCCATAAAGACGACAACGACATGCACACAACACCTCACTGACGACACAGAAAAACTCCAGGACCAGCGGGAAAGGCAGCAGGACGACCAGGGGCGGGGACCGCGGCAAGGCGGGGCGTGGCCACCAATCGGGACGCAGCGTGCTGGCGCCGCCTGGTCCGCACACAGGGCTCCGGGCGGCTGCGCCCGGGCCCACGCAGCGCCCATCGCCCAGGGCCCGCAGCGTGGGGCTGCCATTTCTTCTCACGAACAGACTTGAGAAAAGCGTGTAGGAATGACTCTGCATTTCAGGTTTCCCTTCGCGCAAAGAAAGTCACAGACATGGAATAAACTGGAAGCTGTCATGTCTGTACAAAAATACCCACGCCAGGACACTGAGATCGGAAACGGAGACACCAGCGCTACCGTGCCGCAGGCCCAGCGCGGTCCCGGTACCCCGCGCTGCGGACAGCGGGGAGGGCAGGCGCGGCTGCGGCGGGGCCTACAGCGTAAAAATGGTCAGAAGTTACCACGTGAGTGGTCATGAGTTGCCACGCCTCTTTAAAGTGCCACTTGAGTATCACTCAGAACGCCAGCGGCCGCGACTGCCCGCCCAGCTCACGGCGCACAGTCCAGGGGCCGCGGCCCGCCGGGCGCCGCCGTAGGAGGGTCGGGCCGGCGCGTCCGGGTGATCTTCTGCTTGGGGTTTTTGGTGTCCTCGTCGTCCTCCGTCTCGCTCTCGCACACGTGTACCACCACGCTCGGCGTGGACTCGGTCCCCGCGTGCAGCTCGTACTTCTCCCCTGTGAGGCAAGCACAGTGAGACCGCGCGGGCGCCCGCCCCCGCGGGGAGGACTGCTCCGTCTCAAGGAACGTCTGGCTCTACTCAATTTTTATTATTGCTAGTTAAAAAAAACAAACACCTGACTTCAGAGCATGGCTCTGTCAAGAGTATCTTGCTCCAGCTGGATCCCTTTTCTCTTCGGGTAGAGGGACTGGGGAGGACTGAGCCTTGGCCTCAGGGACAAACTCCCTGCCCCCAGCGACACCCCCAAGCAGTTCCTCTTTTTAAAAGTACCAGGATGGAACCAAGGGCCTTCCTGTTGAGCTACACTGCCACCCCTTTAAGTTTTTTGAAATAAAGTCTCACTGAGTCACTAAGTTGCCCAGGCTGGACTCAAACATCTGATCCTCCTGCCTGAACCCCCCAAGATGCTGGGATTCCCGACCCACACCACCACACCCAGGGTTCAATAAGGTCTTCAGCGCCATGGCCTCCAGGAGGAAAAACACAAGCAAGGATGCGTGTTACCTGGCCCTAACTTGGAGACCGCGCACAGTAAGTCGTAGTTGATCATGGGCATGGCATCCTCACTCTGCTTCCAGCCCACGGGGGGAGATGCCGGAGGGGATATGAGGAACTGCTTGGCGGGCTGGGGCGGCAGCAGGTAGGCCTTGTCCCGGGCCTCACCAGACACGTGCACCTGCCGGCAAGGAGATGCTCACTGCACTCTGCAATCAAAGCTGTTATTCTTCATTTTCTCCCTTATGTTGTCACTTGTTTTGGAGAAGATTTCAAATTTCTCTTAAATGGCCAAGACGGTGGGACTACGTCACAGGGATCACACATATTAACAAAAGAATGGGCGAGTAGGTGAATTAAAAAACCTTGCTACAGTCAGGATCCTAAGTGTCCCCCAAAGATCCACAGATGAAGGCTTGCTCCCTCAGGAGGTGGTACTGGGAGACAGTGGGGCCTTTTGGGGTGGGGCAGTGGGAGGCCTGTGGGTCACAGGGGCATGGCCTTGAGGGATTATGGGACCTGCTCCTTCCTTTCATTCTCCTGCTTCCCAGCCACAAGGAGACTGGCTCTGCTCTGCCAAGCACCCTTACCATGATCTAGGGCCTTTACCAAAGGCCCTAGGCCAATGAGGCAATTGGCCATGGATGGAACCTCCAACACTGTGAGCCCAAATAAGCCATTTCTCTTTATAAATTGATTAACTAAGATACGTGTTAAAGTGATGCAAGGCTACCACACTACTGAATTCTAATTCTTTTTTTCGGGGTCTCACTCTATAGCCCAGGCTGGTCCTGAACTCACTATGTAGCCTAGGTTGGCCTCAAACACACAGCATTCCTCCTGCCTCAGCCTCCTCAGTGCTGGGTTTACCGGTGTGCGCCACCACACCTATCTTACGTGCTGCTGGGAAAATGAACCCAGGGCTTTGCGCTTTGCTAGCTAAGTGCTCTAAAACGACTGTGTTACTCCTCCAGCCCCCTGCATTCCAATCTTACGAGATACAAGACTATTGTATTTTGAACTTATCTCAAGATGGGACTAGGATGTGTCTAGACAGCTCACTCATTTGGTGTTCACTTTGGATGTAAGACTGACTATAAACCTCTACTGCTTTTCTTAACTTGAAAGCTGAGACAAAAAATACTTTCTTAGAAAATAAAAGTATCCTTCATTCATAAGGATCTAATGCCTTCATTATGCCAATTCTTTTTCAGAAAAAACAAAAACAAAAAAACTGGTTTCTCATGTGGGAACATGGGATTAGAATTAAGAGCCCATTTTTGGAAACACCCAGAGCCCTCTGCAATTTGCCTTAAGGCCGCCTTTAAGTGCAGCCCCATGGCCCCTGCTGGCCACCTCTTGCATAGCCGCTTTCCCCTGGAAGGCTCCCCCTTCCCAGAACCCAGACAACGATCTGAGAACTTTCCTCCTCTCCCAAAGGTGCTGCCAGACGGGCCATTGCAGACCCTGAGGAGAAAAGTTAATTCATTATCCTGAGGACATTGGGGCTTAATCCTCACAGGGTCCTAGCTCAGCAAAACTGCCAGAAAAGGAAATTCCTTTAACTATATTAGTCTGAGCAAAACAAAGTTAGGAGAAATATACTTGAGAGAAAACAGCAAACAAAAGAAAAAATTACATGACGTGCTGCTTGGTGCTGCTCACTTCAAAAACCTCTGACATCATAATACAGGAAGAGAATGGAAAATATTTGTAAATGGAGAAAAAGAAGTTTCGAGCCCAGCATCTCCATACTGTGAAATACCTGTGCAAAATACAGTTTCAGCTTCCTCCCGTGGAAGTCCGTCTCATGAAGTTCTATCCGCGCTCTCGCCGCCGCCTCGGGCTTGCTGAAATTTATTCGGACTCTTCTAAAGCTTTTAAATAACTGAAATGTAACTTGGTCATCATAGAGGGTGAAAAGTGCTTCGAATCTCTCCTGGGCATTGAGGAAGCGCAGGGAAGAGGGGAGGGGAAAGAAGACACAGACATTTCCATTCAGCAAAAGAAAATTTAAATTACTAAATGCAAGTAATGGGGTAAAAACTCATTATGGGTTACTTTTCACCAAACACATGCACATTTTTCTTCCCAGTATACTAAAGTAAGTATTCTATGATTCATATGTTAAATTCTATATCTGGACTAAAGCATAAACTTTATTCTATAGATTCAAGGACTGTAGTATGAACAAAATATAAACATATGTGACAAACATCCAATTATGGAGCAAGAATGTTACTATAGTTTTGAAGTTATCAGTGTGCCAGAAATGTTAGTCTGTCTTGTGCTACTGGAGATTGAACCCACGGCCTCTGCACTGGGCTAAATCCCCAGCCCTCTTTTTTTTTGAGACAGGTTTTTGCTAAGTAGCTAAATTGCCCAGGCTGGACTTGATCTTGTGACCCTCCAGCCCTAGCCTCCAAGAGCACTAATTTTTAGGAGTGTGTCACCACACCCAGGCTAGTTGTCTTTTTGCCCTAACTCATTATCTTATTAACATTTCTGGAATTTTGAGTTCATCATTCCTTTTTTCATAGTTTTATATTTATTCATATCCCTAAAAGCATCATTGCATGGCACGTAATCTTTTGCAATTTTCTACTTAGGTTTTATTCCCACGGTGCTCCCTTGATGCTGGAACTGTTGGTTCCTTCCTTTTCCCTGCACATAGCCTACTCGCGTGGAGCCACACTGCAGCTTACCCTCTGTGAGATGGCTGCAGTGAGGCCTGCCTCGTGTCCTGCTGCTGCAGTGCTGCTGTGGGCATCCTTGGGCAAAGCTCCTGGTTATGTACGTGCATGAACTGTGCAATGTGCACACTTACATATGGGCCTCTTTGGGCCCTGGAGTGGGCACAACTTTAACTTCAGGACATATGCACATCAGTTTTCTAATGTGTTTATACCAATTTATTCTCTTCCCATCCCCCCAGACAGGGCTTCACTCTGTAGCCCAGGGTGGGCTAGAACTTTCAGTGCAAGATTACAGGCTACAGTTGTGTCACTTGGTTAGTACGTGGTGCTGGTGGGCTGAACCTGGCGCCTCACGCTTCCTAGGCCAGGGTTCTAACCACTGAGCTATGCCCTCAGCCCCTGTACCAATTTATTTTCTAGAAAAGATAAGTGGTTGCATTGTACTTCTTTCTGCCTGTATCTCACAACCCACAGGAGGCAGGAAACACAAAGTGGGCTGTAGCTTTGGCTGTAATTCACATTTCCCTGAACAACGAGGTTGAGCTGTCTGCACAATAATTGGCTACTTGGGGTCCCCTCTTAATATGTTTGTTCGTATTATTGCCCATTTTCTATTGAGTCATCTTTTAAATAAACTGAGTAATGGGAGTTTTATAGAGATCCTAATTTTTGTCAATTACATGTGCCACAAATATTTTTCAGATTCTTTTCACTGTAGTTGTTTGCTTCTTTCTTCTGAAATAGAAATTTTAAATTTGAACACTACTGAATTTATTAGTCTTTTTTCTCTCTGTGTGTTGAGGCTTAAGAAATTCTTCTGTACTGAGATCATAATGTTCTTACTAGACTGCTTTCTCAGTTTCATGATTTTACATTTTCTGTATCTTTATTCAACATAAAACAGATATTTATACATGAGGTGCTCTCCACGCCACTGGACACCCTCATCCTTCTCCTGTCAGTGTAATTGCTTCCTTGAATTCGATATAAATGGAATCATGTGGCACATACTCTGATGGGGCAGGGGTCTGACTAAATAGGACTCAGAGACTCGCCCATGTTACTGTGTCTGTTTGTTTCCACGTCTGCCAGAAGTTCACGGGACACTTATCCATGTACTGCCAAAGGACATGTGATTCTTTCTGGTTTCCAACTATTGCAAATAAAACTGTTATGAATATATAAGTTTTGTGGGGATACGTGATTTTCTGTCTGTTGGGTTAATATCTGATAGAACGGAAGAGCAGAACTGCAGCACAGGAATACACTTTACTTTTCCAAAGTCACCAAGGTCTTTTCTGGTGTGTGTACGCATGTGTCCACCAACAGAACGTGTGATCTTCAGCTGCCCCGCCCCTCCCACAGCCTGGCGGGATGGGTCTTTCTCACTGCAGCCATTCTGCTGGGTGTGCAATGCCAGTTCAGTGTAGGTTCTAATTTGCATTCTCTAACACGACTCATATGAGCAGTTTCCCATAAGCTTATTTCCAACTCTGCAGCTTCTCAGATAATGTGCTGTTCAAATCTTTCTGCATTTCAGATCCGGCTGTCTGCCTGCGTCGTCGGTGCTCTGTCATGTATCATGCATAATAAGCCCCTGTGGTGCATCATTCTGCCAATATTTCCTTCTGACCTGCTGCTTCCCTTTCCATTTGGAACTATGTCTCCTGAAAAGCATGAGCTTTTTTTGTTTTTGTTTTTTTTAAGTCCAGTTTGTCAACTGTCTTGTATGCTTCATGATTTTTAGGTGACATTCAAGAGATCACTGGCATACTCTGGACCAACAGGGTTTTTTTCTGTTTTACTCTAGGTAGCTGTTATGATCCACTTTAAATTTCATATAGATAAGGCAAAAGACCCAAGCTCCTCCTCCTTCTTCCAGACCTACTTGTCGAAAAGCTTACCTTCATCATGCATGCTAAAACCCATCAAACGCAGCTGAGAGGCGTTATAGACCCAAATGAATGGAGCGGCTGCCTCTCTCCAGGACCCACCTGTGTTTATGGATTTGTTACTGGCCTTCTCTGTATTTCCTATCTCGTTACTTTCTCCTCTTACCTTTAGTCTTTCAAGTTTGTTCTTTACTACTTAAAATGGATGTCGAATTTATTAATTCTCACCCTTCCTGCCAAGTATTTAAGTAATGCACCTTTCCTGGTGTTGTTTCCGCTGTTCTTCCTCACTAATGACTTGTTTAGATACGTATTTCTGGAATTTCAAATAAACGAGAAGGTATTTTATGTTGCTAAAACATTTTTTAAATATCTAAAATAGTTTCCCTGTAATCAGAGGAAGCAATCCACTATGATGGCAATCTGGTGACATCTTTGAGACTTGCTTTCAATTCAGTGTGTCACCAACTTCCATAAATCCACATGTGCTGGAAAAGAACACATTTCTGCAGGTACCTGGTACAGTATCACAAGTAAGTTCGGTATAGCAACCCATGTTTTTAGAAATTCTCTCTCCTGATTTTTTTGCTCTACCTGAACCACAGATTACCAAAAGAGATGAGTTAAATTCTCCCACTCACAGGGAAATTATTCGCTCTGATAATTTGGTCATTTTTACTTTGTACACTTTAAGGCAACATTTTCATCTGCATGTAATATACTGTAAGGAAATCAACTTACATCCTTTACTTCTAACCTTTACATATCCTTTTGTTTTGGATCTGTCTCAAAAAGAATGTGTGTATTACCTATGTGTGTACCCATGTGTCAACTGATCCAGCTTGACAAATGCTGGCCCTGTGGAGGAATTAGCTCATTGCTGTGACTACTGATATTTTTGGATAGCCAATACCTTAAGTATTTGTCTCACATTTTCTATGTACATTTTCTTATTTGTCTTCTTTCCAAGTGTTTCTGTCTCTTTCCCTACTTTTAATGAAACATGCCACCAAGCCCAGCTTACATGGTACTGGAGAACTGAACCTAGGACCTCGCTCTTGCTAGACAAGCGCTTTAACTGCTATGTCATTCCTCTAGCCCCTGAATGAAATTCCTACAAAAGATTATGAAAAGATACATTTGGCACCTACTTTAAGATATATTTGGCACCTGCTATATTTGGTAAAAATCTTAAAATTAACTCACCCCTACTGTGCTAGTTGCCCTGGCCAGGCTGGGCCCAATGGTCCCCTGCACTGTGTAGAGCCTGGACCCTGGGCTTCTCAGCCTCTAGAACTGTCAGCAATAAACTTCTGTCATTAACAGATGACCTAGTCTAAGGCTTTCTGTTACAGCAGACTTAACTAAGACACTGCTTTTGATTGTCCTCTATGTCACTACTCACTGAAATGATTAGAGGACTTTACTATCCAGAAAAAAAGCACACGCGCAGCTAAGCGTGGTGAATTTAAAACTCTGATAACCTAAGTACTAATAAAATCATGATACCTAAATTTAAGAGTAGTAGAGAGGAACAGAACATGTAAAAAAATTAACTTCATTTTCTCCCCTAGTGCTAGGAAACATACCCAACTCAGAACCTCAAGAGTGCTAGGCAAGGGCCTTACCACTGCGCTACACCCCCAGCCCCTTTTTGTTTGTTTTGAGACCATGCCTTGCAGTGTTGCCCAGGCTAACTTTAAGCTCACAATTCTCCTGTGTCAGCTTTCTAAGTAGGTGGGATTACTGTTATGTGTCACCATGCCCAAATACCATCAAAATCTCTGCTAGAAGAATCATACACACACACACACACACACACACACACACACACACACACACTTTTCAGTGTATGAAGGTATTAACTTTAATCAATGATAGTCAAGCCAGACTGCCCATCCAAAAAGAATATATATATATATATATATATATATACACAAATAATATACATATATATTTTATTCAGCCTTTCTGGTGAATCCCTACCCATTCAATAGAGACATATAATTTATCAGTATGAGAAACTCTTCATGAGAGCCCAGATTTTTCCCCCAGTGCTGGGGATCAAGCCCAGGACCTCACACATGTTTGGCAAGCAACTCCCAACTTTTGACAGCATTGGCTGGGTTTGTTTTTTTTAAGCCTAAAGGCTGTTCAGTTGTTTACTAAGGGAAGCAGAAAAGACAGAAGAGCAGATTATGAAGCCCCAGAAGGACAGAGCTGATGGAACAAAGCCAGAAAGAGGACAGCCTGTGGTGAAAGTGGGGATGCCATCCACTGCTCACTGTGTCCTCACTGTCCCACCAGGCTCCTTGGGGCCATGTAAGGGAGGTGTCTGTGCTGATGGGCAATGGGCTGGAAGGTGTGGGATTCCAGCTGGGATCAGGGAGGCAGTGGCCTGGAGGGGTCTGGTGGGGATTCTGGGACCCACCAGTGATGAGGACGCTGTGCCCAAGGGGCAGCAGCCAACACAGGGCAAAGAACAGGGAATCCTGCTAGAAGGGAGGCAGTGGCTGAAGAAGCCCAGGTAGGGGTGAGGATGAGGAGGGGACAGGCACAGAGAGGCACCCCAGCAAGTGGCAGAAGGGGTGTCTGTGTAAGGGTCACCAAGTACCCACAGGAGAAGGGTATGTGGCAGTTATCTGGGGGGTGATTACTAAGTGACTAGATGTAATATAAGCTAGTTTTCTCGGTTACAGAAAGTATTATACATTTGAGAAGGAAAGAAACTAGAAATGAGTTCTTCAGTGTTCACTGGAGTTGGAAGTGTAGAACACATGTACACATGTACCACGTGCATGTGTCTCTCCCCTTCCTCCTCTGTCCACTGGGAAGCCCATGTCATGGGTGCCCATGAGCAGTGATCACACCCAATGCCCCATCTTGGTTTCTCAAGACTCCACTGGGAGGAATTAGGTCCTTGGAGAAAACGCTGATCCTGGGGCTGAGGTAGGGAAAGTACAGCATAATCCTGCAATAGTGTGTTGTGCTAGAAATAAAGATGTTCCTGAACAACAGAAGGCACACGCCGAAAAGACACACACACAAGCCACCCTGGGAAGGGGCCACCACTGGCCAAGCCAGGACTAGTGTGAGCATCACTGCTGTGAGGACGGCAGGCGCTAGGCAACAAGTACAACAGGAAGCCGTGAACTCATCGTATAAATAAATGAAGATGCTAAAAGTTTGATGGGGGAACATGATATTTACAGTGTCAAAGTACTGCCCATGAAACCCTTAATTAAAGGAGAAAAAGAATGACATTGACGGAGACTGGCTGCCACCACCTTAACCAAGGGCTTACAGAGAAATCACACCGGCCAACAAAAGACGTGATGAGAGCAGCATTCCTCCTGGGAAGTTCCTGCCAAAGATGGGCAACCTGAGTCTAATCTTGGGGACAAACCCAACTGGGAGCCCTTCTACAAAACAACTTACTGGTGACCGCCAAGAGAGGCGGGGAAGGCCAGGAATTCTTCCAGTTGGAAAGAAACGAAGGAGACCTGGCAGGGAAATGTGAGGCACGGTGAGGGCTGGCTCTGCTGGCCACAGCAGATGCCGCTGGCACATCAGTGAACTCTGGATGGGGCATGAGGCTTGGGGGAGGTATCAAAGTCAATTCCTGGATTTTGCCTTTCCTTCCAGGAGAGTCCTCCTTTATAGGAAATACACACAAAATGTGGTGGGTGATGGCTGCCACTGTAGACTTACTCTTTACATGGTTCAGGAAAAAAAGCATTCTTTGTATACCAGAACCAGTAACCATCTTTTGATTAAGTACTCCCATGTATCTTGTTTACATATTTATTTACACATCATACACACCCATTAACACATTGCAAACACGTTCTGCTACCCTAGCATAACTTATATAACTTATGAAAACAGAAACATAAACCAGATGAGGAAATATGACAGAAATGCCATGGTCTCCGAAACTAATGTCCAGGTGTTCAATAGGAGTGTGGGGCGCACGCTGACATTTAGCCCCTGTAGACAGATTATCCTCTTGATCTCTTTTCTCAAATACAGCCAGGCTCTGAGGGAATTCTGATCCCTGAGCAGTCAACCCACAATACCAACCAACCATATATCAAATTGTAGTGAGGCCTGTGACAGTTATACCTGTACTTAACATGCACTGCCTTTTTCTTCTATTATTCCTTAAGTAACAGACTAGTACAACTACGCACAGCATTTATATCTTATTAGCCATTATCAGCAGCCTAGAGATGACTGAGAGTGTGCAGGAGGATATGTGGAGGCTATATGCAGACTCCACCCAGGCACTTGAGCACCTGCAGATGGGGGAATCTATAGGGGTCCCGCAACCCATTCCCCACAGATTCCAAGAGACAATAATATCAAGTTTTCCAGGCCATGGACAAGGTACACCGTCTCATTTATTTGTGCCTTCTTTAACTCCTGCCGGCAGTGTTGAATTTCCTGTGTGCAAGTGAAAGGGTCTTCTGAAGCAAGTGTGACTGTAAGCCTGCAGTATAACACAGGGCCCTGACTAGAATTTCTTCTAGCTCTAAATTCCTATATTTTCCAACATCTAATTTAGCCTTGAAGCTAATTAGATCTTACTAATTCTTGGTCTGAACAGCACTATAGATTCAGTTAATAAGATATTTACTTAAATCTTATGATTTTCCAGGCTTTGTTAAAAATACAGCTCATTGTAACTGAAACATTCTTCCTTTGAATCCTTTTCCAATCCCCAAATTTAAAAAAAAAATCACTCTCTTCAAAGCATTTTACTTCCAGGTGGAAGGCAGTATTAGAACCTAGCAACTGATTTAGTTTGAAAATCAGAAGATAAGCACATTTAGTTAACTTCTAAATTTCATTTGCTTTTCATAAATATTTTCTATTATTTTTTAAACAGAGGATATAAAATAAAATGCTTCATAGAAAAATTTTAATAGTGTACATGACTATGTGGGCCACAGAAGAATTTGGGCCAATGTATTTGAGATCACAATTTCAGGTTAAATCCCCATCTTCCTTCTTTTTCTTGTACCTCTGGCTCCCAATTTTGTTTCTTGGTCACCGAACTGCATCATTAACCCTCAACAACTAATCAAATAGTGGGGCTAGGAGGTCAGCAGAGATGTCAGCACACCAGCTGCCGCCAGGAGAAAAACACTCCCATCAGAGGTGCTAACACGGTGAGGTCAGCAGCAACAGACCCACAAGCGACCTGGCAATTCTTTGTGAAGCCGGTCCTATGCACCATATATCTCTGTGTAAACATTTACTGAGTCCCCACAGACACACAGACACATTGTTAAGATTATATGTCAAAAACTCCTTGTGCTAAAATCAGAAGCAAAGGTAATCTTTCCTTATTCAAAGAAAAGAGAAACAGGGGTTGAAAACAAGCAAGCAAGCAAATGCAATCCCAACAGGACAATCCAAACCTGCTCAAGGAAATGAAGTACTAAACCTCAGTCCTCCTGAAGGAATTACTGACCAGCTGAGCACCCGAAAACTAACACCCTGCTAGTGAGTAAATGCAAATTGAAAGATAAGAAGTCTTTTTCTCTGTTTATTTTATTTATTTCCCTCTGGTACCCAGGATCAAGCAAGCCCAGAACCTTCATACTGAGCTACACCCCCCCACACACACCTTTTTTTAATTTTTGATTTGAGACAGGGTCTTGCTCAGTTGCTAAACTGCCAAGCTGTCCAGGCTAGGCTTCAACTTGAGATCCTCCTGCTTCAGCTTCTCAGAATGCTAGATTACAGGCCTGTACCATAAGGTCTGGCTTTCCTTAGTTTATTTTTATGGCTTATTTTCTTTGGGTGTAGTTCTCTCTCTCTTCATATGCACATTGTTTTTAGGAAACACTGATGGAAACACAGAGACAAACCACAGCAACCTAGATGAGACCTTTAGCATGGCATGATGATGGCTCTGCGATATTTACCCTACTCCCATTCAGAGGGTGAAAAGCATGTTCTGGCAATCAGATAGCCACAAAGGTGAAGATCTTTACAAGTCAGGAAAAAATTTTCTTTTAAAAATAAAATGTTGGGACTGGAGGAATGGCTCAGTAGTAAAACACTTGGGTATGCACTAAGTCAAGCACTAAGTACCTGAGCTCAATTCCCCAGCCCAACATAAGCTGGGTGTGGTGGCGCATGCCTGTAATCCCAGCACTCGGGAGGCTGAGGCAGGATGATTGCCGGGAGTCCGAGGCTAGCCTAAACTACAGAGCTAGACTCTGTTTCAAAAAAAATTTTGTATTAATCTGTCTAATATTCTGTACATAATGTGAATGACCTATATAAACAGTTGATTCTAGGAAAAATAAGACAGAGAGGAAAAACATAAAGAAAACATTTGATTTTGTCGTTTTAACCAATTGATGACTTCCATATTTTTTACAAGTTTACATATTTCTGTTAATGTGGTCATATAAAATTTGTCATGTCTAAGAATTGTATACAATGCAAAGCCTCCTGAATTGCTGCTATTAGAATTTTTTTTCCAGTTTAAATATGAGTTAACTATAACCCCCAAATTGTTTCTCAAATGAAAACCAACAAGAGCTCATTCTTTTGGAAGGTTAAAATTTTTCTAGACCATGGTTTAAAAAAAGTTGGGCCAAGCCCAAGCAACACAGGCATTTGTGATCCCAGCACTCTGGGAAGCTGAGGCAAGTGGACTGCAAGTTTTAGTCCAGCCTGGGCAATTTAATGACCCTGTCTCAAAATCACATTTTAAAAAATGGGCTGGACAGTTAGCTAAGTGTGAAGGCCCCAGGACCACACAAAACACACACACATGCACATACACACACACATACACAAAGAAAGAAAGGAAGGAAGGGAAAAAAGTTGAAAGAGATTTAAGATTGTTAGGTTTCGTCAACGAATTCTTACAAATATAATTTTAAGATAATTTTAAAATATATATTTTAAAATAAACTTGTTCAAGGACTCCATCAGAAACTAAACTCCTTGGATACTTAAGTCCCTTACAGGAAACGGCACAATATGTGCATACAACCTACCTACATTCTTCCATACACTACAAATGATCTCTGGATTAATTACAATTTCTAATACAATGTGAATGCTACACAAATAGTTGTTAAATAGCTGCTTAGGTAGTAATAAAGTCTACACAGGTCACTTTCAGTATAAATACAATTTTTACAAAATATTTTTGGTCACCCACTGATACAGAAGGCCTAAAAACATGTGATGTCTTATAACAAAAAACGAATACAAAGGTAACTATAACATGAAATTTTAGAGCTCTGAAAAATGTAAAAAAAACAAGGAAGGATGATTTTTTATTATTATTATTATTTGATACAGGGTCTCGCTCTGTATAGTTCAGGCTGGTCCTGAACTCATTATGGAGCTCAGGCTGGCCCTGACTCACAGCAATCCTCCTGCCTCAGCCTCCCAAGTGCTGGGATTACAGGCGTGTGCCACCACACCTGGCTTATGTGGTGCTGGTGAACTGAACTCGGGTACTTAGTGCTTGACTTAGCACTTGCTAGGCAAGTGCTTTAACCACTGAGCTGTTCCTCCAGCCCTCAAAATTTCTAAATTGTGACAAACTTGAGAAAGAC
Source organism: Ctenodactylus gundi (assembly GCA_004027205.1). Taxonomy (NCBI): domain Eukaryota; kingdom Metazoa; phylum Chordata; class Mammalia; order Rodentia; family Ctenodactylidae; genus Ctenodactylus; species Ctenodactylus gundi. The sequence goes on along the minus strand of PVKB01007425.1, from coordinate 9,418 downwards.
AATAGCACATGGTAATGAAAACCTCCAAAGACACACAACGCAGGACTGTGCAGCTCCTCCCTATCCTGGCTCCACCGGGGCAGTCGCTCTTCCCTAGAATTCACCTCCCAGAGCTCCTCCCCGGCTCCCTGCACTGGTTGCCCCTCTGCCCCTCGGTTACCCCATCTCATTACTGCAGTTCTGACTGTCAGCTCCTTTGCTCAGAATCCACAGGACGCATCTTCTGAGGGGCACCCTCGGGCACCGCATTCCTGGTGCTTTGTAGGTTGCCAAGCCCACCTTTCCACCCAACTCCTCACAACTTGGGCAAATCTCACCTACACACCAGTCACACAGAACAGTTTGCCCTCCCCTGGCATGGCCCATACTCCCTCGATCTGAGTCCGTTTGCACATTCTATGTCCTCTGGTCAAAAAAATTTTTTTCCCTGCAAAAATCCTGTGCAACTCTCACAGCTCTCCTCTAACGCCATGTCCTCATGAGATCTTATATCCCAACTGGCTGCGAGCCTGCCTGTTCTGAAACCTCAGTGCACTTTCAAGTGCTTCTGAAGGTGCTAACAGTCCATCTCACATCATTATCGATAGCCATCTCCTGAGTGGCAGAAGCTGCCTACCGCATGCCTCCCCTGCAGCCACTGGCACTGTGCCTTACATGCTGTGGCACCAAGTGTGTACTGAGTCAAGCTGGACTGAGTTCTGCTCCAAGAATGTCACTGGAAGAAATAAATTTGGAGTGCACAGATAAAAAATTAAAAGGCCAGTGATGTATTTTGAGAGAAAGTCTCAGAACATCAAAAATGTATGACTAGAGACACAAATATTTTACTTTTGTAGGACTCGGACCCATAGTTTTTTCGTGAGGTTATGATGGAAAAGCACACACATACACCACACAAAATCTCCAGGTAAATAATAAATGAACTAAAGGAGTGTAACCTTTTAAAAATAAACTCCATCATGTCCCGCAGACAAACCGCAGAAACAGTAGAAATAGTAATTAAAACACTGTTACAATGAAATCATAAGTAGTCCTAGTAGACTGCAAACAATTAGCCCCAAGAAAATGCTGGGTTCCTTCTTTGTGAATGTATGTCCAACTGGTCTAGGAAGCAAGGCTAAAAGTCATAAGCCTTTCTTTAATTGCAGTCCTTAAAATAAATGAATGAGTGAATTAGTAGGTTTAATAAAACTTGATTTAGAATTCACTAGAAGCCAGGGCTTCTCCAAACCTTTGTGGAAATATTTTAAATATGTCCTATCTGTTGGATATTGATACACTGCGAAAATACAATAAAAGGTTTAAGGGTTGATGCACACTTCCTACATTTAATTTGTCACGGGCCATCAGAGCTCTATTCCTCCCAAAGCACAAACATCCCACGGCCTCAGAAAGCAGGGGAGGGCAGGACGCGGGCCTACCTTCTGCTCTGGGACCTCAAACACCGCTTCGTGGACGCTGCAGGCAAAAAGTGAGGTAGGCAGATCACTTAAATCCATCATTTCTTCCAAATCGTCTTCATTTTCACCAAAAACCATCTCTTCTTCCTCTTCTTGGTCACTGCTACAGAGATCTGACTGGCTGTCATTCCAAGATTTCATACTGTCCCTTAACATTGTCCCCTGAAAGCAGGTCTTTTCTGTTTGGAAAGTTCTGGGATGTCTACCAGCCACCAACTGTTAAAAGAAAACAATGCAGAGATAAAAACCTCGAAGGCCACATAATGTCCCAATCAATCAGGTTCCTGACAGCAATTCATCAAGTGAAGTGATTGTATCCAGGGAAGATCAATTGCCTTTAAACCAACTCATTTCAGTCTCTTAAGTGAAGTCCACGTACATGAATTTGATTTGCTTAGCATATTTTATGAGGCAATGATACCTTTGGAAGAAAACAAGAGTTTTCTAGTAAAACTGGGGAAAAAAGGATGACATAACATGAGACTATATCAATATGTACAGTAGTTTACAAGCACTGGGAAGAAAAATGTGAACCAGAACTGCTCTTGCATATGTGTTTTGGGTTTTAGGTCTAAAACACTGGAACTGGCAAGTCTGAATTAAACCCACACGGATTTGCTCACCATCTGTGCCCTGAAATATGGCTGGTGACGTACTGACTTTGCTTTTCTTAATTTTTTCTTTTTGAATATTGTCTCCACAAAGAATTAAGCTACTCAGAACCAAAAGTTCCATATGAAGTTTGTCTTTGTGAATATATGTAACATTCACAGCTGCCAAAATGTAACACAGAAGGCCAACCAAAAGATGTTCTTTTTCAAAACTTCTAAACATCTTTAATTGTAAGCCAGAGGCTTGGAGCTGAATGTCCCTCTGCTAAATACTGGAAGAGACTCTGTTTTGGGGGACTGTATGTCTGGCTCCTCCAATGAACCACACATCACGCCCACCAAGCAGGGTCCCATCTACAGGTCAACAGGATAAGTTTCAAGGGGTCAACACAGATATTAAGAAAAACATAGGAGGCCCAGAGCATTAAGTGATCATGATTACTACTTCCTGAATATTACCTAATTTGTGATTTTCCATTTTATTTCAAAAACCACAAGATCACCATATATTGCTTATAGATAGCACATTATGGAATGGTAACTGCAGGAAAAAATAGGGTGAATTTTTCCCCCATCACATTATTACTACAATAATTGAGACTAATTCTAAAAAGTAAAATCTGTTTTTTATAAACATTCTGAATATTTACTGCTTGGTACTGGGGGATACCAGCGAGGACGACATGAGTTCCTATCCTCACCAGCCCCTGGCCAGTGAGAATCTCTCCAACAATGCCAGCCCTCCCTCGCGTGGAAGGACCTTGTTCTATTAACTGCTAAGCTCTGTTTCTCCTTCTCCTCCTGTCCCTTTACCACGGCAGACACATCCCCCCTCAATTCACAAGCCTCTTCACCTTTCCTGCCAGCTTCCTGGATAGACTATTCGGTCTTTGTTGTGTTTATTTCCTCAACTCCAGACACGCCTGAATTTGGTCCAGCTGGACTACTGCCACTACCTTCCAGTGCCAACTGCCCTCATTAGGGATGCAACAGCTTCCTAGTAGGTGGGGCCTTATTTCAGGTCTCAGCCTGTCTGCAGCACCAAGACCCGGCTGCCGACCTGGTCTGTTCCCAGAATTCTCTGGGCCCTGCCTACCTGGCTCTGCCTCCTCCCCAACTTGTCTCTTTGGCTGGCCTCTCCTCCTCCATCCTGTCTCTCGAGTGAGTTTCTCTGAGGTTTCAACCCCATCCTCTTTTCTCATCTCACACTTCCTGAGTGGTTTGATCTGCACTGGAGCCTTTACCACCTGCGTTCTCAGGCTAGTTTCCTGCTTCTGCACAGGAGTACGTCAACATCGTCTCTCCTTTCACACAATTCTTGAGCCAGAAAGGGTGGCATCAGAGATGTGGGGGAAGTGAGAGCAGAGCCTGAGCCTTGAGCATAGATAAGATGGACAGTTGGGAAAAGCACTACGTCTCCAAGAGATTCTCAGCTGCCCGTTGGTCCCTCTTGCCCCCCGACACTGAAAACCACTGATCTCAGCACAACTTTCAAAATCACATATGCAGACTCAGCTCCTCTCCTGAGCTCTAGACTTGTATTTTTAGCTTTCTGTTGAACGAAGTAGACCACACGTCCTACAATTGTTTTAAAACTATTCCCTTATTTACTGTACCAGAACTCTCCCATGTGAAGGGGGCTCTGGGAGGTGGTGGTGATGCCAGGGAGTGTAACTCATTGTAGCTTCTACTGCAAACTTCCAACACTAAGATGCCAGTAGGCTCTGGGGTTCTCCCAGCTCTTCACTCATTTCTATGTGCTATGTTTATGTTACAGTTACGTGCCTATAAATCGCTCCTAGCTACCAGACTATGAGCGCCTCTGCCTACCCAGCTCCTGCACGGCTGCCAGCCCACAGTTGCTTAATAAGGACTACTGGGTAAAAGCAGATGACACCGTGATCACCCCACTGATGCGTCAGCATGGACAATGGGAAATTCAGTTCTGTTTGGGACCAGAGAGGCTCCGTAAGAAGGTGGTGGTGGAGCCTGAAGGTGAACTGAACTTTGGCAGCAAGGGCAGGGCACCTTCCAGGCAGAGTCACCAGTGCAGGAGCCACATCAGGAAGGCAAGTGGAAGAGTGCGCACACAGGTTCTCCTGTGGCCAGGCATGGGCCAGGCTGCCACCAACATGGGGCTGCATAGGTCTGATACAGAAACCTGGCAATGTCAGCAAGCGATTGGAGGTTTTTGGGCAGAAAAATGATACAACCAACCCAATTTAACACAAGAGATTAACAGAGATTTAACAGAGATTTGGGGGTGCTATTTTTGGTGCTGCGATAGAACCCACTGAACTACACCCCAGCTTCTTGACAAGGTTTTTGTGTTTATTTCAAGTTTCCTCCTCCAACTCTCAAAAGAAAAAGAGCACAGGATACTATCCTTCAGTTGATTAAAAAAAATTCTTAGACTGCTACACCTTAATTTCCTGTTTTCTGCCTTCCATTCTGGGTATTTTTTCTTTTGATATAACTTCAAACAGAAGTTATAAGAGTAGTACAGAGAACTCCTAAGTCCCTTCCTTGCCGCCACTGTTTGTGCCCCTTTTCTTTATCATTCTATTTCTATACATGTGCTCTAAACCACAGAAAGATGGAATATGCATAAATATAACACGTATACATTAATCTCGCTTTACTCCAAAATTATTTCAGTGTGTAAAGACATGCTCACTTTTTTATATAACCTAAGGTATCCAAAAGAGGAAATTTAACATTGACATATAGAATTGCCTAATTTACAATCTATATTTAAATTTTGTAAGTTACCCCAATAATGTCCCATACACCTACTGTTCTTTCATTTTTAGATTATTCTTTCTTTTTTTTTGAGACAGGGTCTCACTCTGTAGTCCAGACTGATCCTGATCTCACAGCAATCATCCTGCCTCAGCCTCCCAAGTGCTGGGATTACAGGCATGTACCCACCATGCCAGGCTGATGTGGTGCTGTGGTGCTCAGGGCCTTGTGCTTGCTAGACAAGTGCTCTAACCATTGTGCCATTCCTCTAGCCCCACATTGTTTTCATTTGTCCCAGAGTATTTCAATTATCTTTATGGTACTGATTGATTTTCCTCATGCATATACTTCTACACACTTGAAAAGGATGGAATGCTAAGACACTGAGTCTGAGCAGACCTGACGGAAAGCCCAGAATGAGGCAAGCTCCATTATCAGCATCTATGGACTGGAACTCTGGGTCCCTCTACCCTGCACTCTATGTTAGGTAAATCACTTTTCTTCTCTGTTTCTGATTCTTCAGCTACAAAATAAGGGAATAATAATCCTTATACAATACAGTTATTAGGAAGAATAAATGCTATGTACTCAGTTATTAGGAGAAATACAAGCTATGTACTCAGAATACAATGCTTTGCATATAGTCAGGCATCAATAATCAGTATTTTTACACAGGCATGACCTCTGTCAATGTACTGTTGGTGAGCCTGGAGGACTGGCACAGTGGTTAAGGCACTTGCCCAGCAAATGCAAGGCCCTGAGTTTGATTCCCCAACACCACGTTAAGTCAGGTGTGGTGGTGCACTCCTATAATCCCAGCATTTGGGAGGCTGAGGCAGCAGGATTGCTGTGAGTTCAAGGCCAGCCTGGCTACATAGTGAATTCAGGAACAGCCTGGGCCAGAGTGAAATCCTGTCTCAAAAAAAAAAAAAAATAAAAAAAAGCATTGTTAGGTTAAAAGGACTCTAACAGTATCAGAACCATTGGTGGAAGTGATATTCAAACTAAAAATTGACACACACAAAGCAAAAATCCCCAAATGATCTAATTCCAATCATCAGAAGTCAACAAGTACAACTAATAATTAATATAATTTCAAGAAAACTATTTTGTTTCAGTGGCAGAGTCCTAGGACTCTAGGACTCTAGTAGCAGAGTCCTATTCTGTAGTCCAGGCTGGTGCTGAACTCACTATTTGGCCCAGGCTGGCCTCAAACTCACGAAATCATCCTGCCTCAGCCTCCTCAAGTGCTGGCATTAGTGGCATAAATCACCACACCGAGCTAGTTTTTACACGGTACTAGGGAATTGAACCCAGGGCTTTGTGCATGCTAGGCAAGTGCTGTAACCACCGAGCAATGTCCCAGACCCTCTGGTAGCAGATTAATCAAAAACATAAGCCCCCGAAACCAACAGAGGTAGTAATTGGGCCTCAGTATGAAAAGATTTAAAAACAGCCAAAACATCATGGAGCCTTTTATGGGCCTTACAGAATTGTACATCATCATGCAATGCATATGGTATCGGAGATACCACTTAGATATCAGTGCTTTTCCTACAGGCAAGTCACTGGCAAGTTTCTGGATACAGCTTACGTTGACACTGTCAACCATTTCCTAATTTTCAAGAGAGAAGGAAAAAACATGTAAGGAGGTTACATAAGACATCTCAGCTATTATTACTTCAGCTAAAGTTGGTGAAGAAAAAATACTACAGCAGTCTGTTGTTCTTTGTTTGGTAGGCTGGTTTTGTGGTACTGGCAATTGTACCCAGGGCTTTCGCACTAATCTATACCCCAACCCATTTTTTAGTTTTGATTTTGAGGCATGGTCTCACTCAATCACTAAGTTGCCCAGGCTGGGCTCAACCTTGTGAACCTCCTGCCTCAGCCTCCCAGCATGCTAGGATTGCAGGCTTGTGTGAGTGGGCCCAGCTGAGAAATCCACTGGTTCTATGAGTTATTACTACAGTTGCCTCCAGGTTGGAAACCCCAGGACCTCCTGACTAGCCCCACAGGAAGAGCCAAATCCATATTCCCCCACCATCAGCGAGCAAAGGTCTGTACTACCCGGGGCTCAGCATCATCCCCAGTGCAACTGCAGCTGTGGCTAGCTTCTGGTGCATTGTTTCTTCATGGAAACATCAAATGAGTGGAAAAACTCCAAGGAGCATGACCATCTGCTGTGCCACAACAAGCCTTGTGACAAGAGTAATCCATCAAGGCAAAATGTCAAGCGCTGCAGTTGATCTTCCATTTGCAACTCTGATAAGGAAAAGGTACATTCTCCTCCAGTTTTTAAAATATTTAAATAAAGTACTTTCCAATGTGGGGAACATTTTAATACTTCACACAGATGTACTTTTTCATTTTTTAAAAAATTATGTTCACAATGCTACTATTCCTGGAAGCAAATGTGTATTTCATTTGAATTTCTAATTTAGAAAAAAAAACCTACTTAGGATTGACAACGTGGGGGTTCTGAATGTCTGCCACAACAAAGTGTCTAGGTCCTGTTTTTATTTTTCTCACCAATTATAGGTAGCATTTTACCATTTTTGAAGTAACTGTGATTAAATTTTTTTTTGTATTGTGAAACTATAAAGTAAAACAGGAGAAAAAGATGGGTGGGGGGTCTAACTCAGTGGGAGGGCACTTGCCTAGGGTGGGCAAGGCCTTGGTTCTAGCCTTAGCATCACAAGAAAAAAATTAGAATTCTGTGTTTTGTATGTTTTCATGATTTATGCTGTTTCTATAGATAATCTAAAATTGGTTCTGTCATAATGACTGAGGTTCCTGCTCTACCAGGAAGAGTGGTGTTTGTTAGTACCACTGAGATAATAAAAATAAACAATAAAAAACTGAACTGTCAGAGAACCTATGATAGTAACAGGCTTTTAAGAGTAATTGAAATACAGCTATAACAGCCTGGTGCTATCTGTCTTGTTGTATGTAACTCACTTCTAATCCATAACCTCTACACTGGGGAATTTTGCCTCATCCCCCTTCTGGTTTTCTTTTGGGGCGGTTAAGTAACAAATGGCATTGAACTTTGCACCTTCATTAATTCACATATTTCGGCATAACCACTATTTCTCATGACGTTTTCCTTTTTAATTAAGACATCTCCTCTAACATCCTACAAAGTTGGTTCTCATTGGCCACCTTAATGGTCATACGTTTTAAGGATTTACAAACCTATATTTCGATAGTAGGAAAAAAAAATCCTGTTTCCCGTAAAAGCACAAAACCTCTTGCCTAGGACACAGTCTGCTGAGGAAGTAAAATGCAAAGCTGATGACATGCTAAAGTGGCTCTCAGCTTCCCAGCTTTTCCCTTTTCCTGCACCTAAAATCCATTTTTAGAACAGCAATGTAAAAATCCCCAACGCCCCCAAATAAATTTGTGTGATTCATAAAAACCTAAATCCCGAGTCCTCTTCATATTATGCGTTTTTAATATACTGATCCAGAGCTACACACACAGCCTTAAGGTATTCTGAGACATATTTAATCACAGCGACGGATAAATCAGTTACTCCTCTTGCCAAAATATCAGAGACGTGGACGAAATGCACAGACTTCCATGGAATGTTCAAATCAACGTAAGGTACCAGGCAGCTTGCAATAAGGGGAAGGGGTTTGTTTGGTTTACAGCACTATGCCGCAACATCCCTTTAAATAATCCTAGTCTGTATCTGAACCGCTCCCTACACGAAAATCCTAATCTCTAAAGGAGATGATCAGATTTTTGCACGGAAGCTGGAGCCAAGCAACCTGCAGAGGCCACTCTAATTGTCCCACCTGTCCAGGCAAGCGGACCCAGGTAGGCAAGTTTCAGAAAGTCAGGGAAGCGGAGAAGAGGGGTTACCCGTGCCTGGGAGGGAGGGACACAGGGAGGGCCGGGGGCCGCCCGGTCCTACCGGCTGCGCCTCCAGGGGCCGCTGGCCCTGGCAGCTTTCCAGAGTCGAGCAGTTGGTGCGAGATAATTGCTGGTGCAAAAGCGAAAAGCTTTCTCTCTCTCTTTTTTTCTTCCGGCGAGGTGGGGAGACGTTGTTTTTCAGGTCGCCTCCCCCGAAGTCGGCCAGCGAAGACTAGGGGCGCCAGGGGGCTGGACCTCGAGGCGAGGCCGCCGCAGCCGCCCCGGGTCCCCGGCTCACGGGAGGTCCCCCATCTCGGGCACCTCGCGACGGCTGCGGCCACTGGTTCTTTCTGAACTTTCAGGGTGGCCCCCCGCACCCCCCGCGGCTCCGAGCGGCCGGCGCCGCCCCACTAGCGGAGGGAGACTCACCTGCGCGCGCCGTCGCCGCCGCCGCCGCAAGGCAAGGGGAAGGGGCAGGCCCGGTGGCCCGACGGGGCTGCGGGGAGCCGGGGCCGAGCCACGCGCGGCCTGGGGCGGACACACTCGGCGGCCGAGGCCGAGGCAGGGTCGGTGCCGCCGGCCGCCACGCCCTCGACGCCCGCGGGAGCGGCCGTCTCGGCGGGGACGCGGCCGGCGCCGGGGCCGAGCGAGGCGACTGGGCGCGCGCGCGCGGCCCGGCCCTCCCGGCCCCTCCCCCTCAGGCCCCGCCCCGCCCCTCGCTCCTCCCCCTTTCCCTCCTCCTCCTCC
>PVKB01007424.1:0-35202 GCA_004027205.1 Ctenodactylus gundi | reverse complement strand
GGGGGCGAGGGACTAGGTAGGGGGTTGGGAGGGCCACGCAGAGGGTGGGGGCCGGGGGTGAGGTGGGGGGTACCGGAGGGACCGAGTGGAGGGCTCCCCGCCCCAGGCATGGCGGGTGGGGTGAGGACGACGACAGCGACGACGCCAGGCAGCAAAGGAAGGTCGGTGGGACCCACAGGGAAGAGTCACAGAGGATGTCAAGGGAAGGGGGGGTGGGGGCGGAGGGGACCAGGGCTGACGCTCACTCTGGCCCCCACTGATGCGGTGGGGCCTCGGGTCCATCGTGTAAACACCGAGGACTCCAGGGACAGAGGGCAGAGAGTTCTGTGACCTGTGTGGGAGAAAGCCTGGAGAACTCTGGGGGCCCGAGGCAGGATAATCACAAATTCAAGCCCTGCCTGGGCGATTTAGTGACTTAGACACTGCCTGCTTTGATTTTATTTTATTTCTTTTGAGACAGGGTCTCGCTCTGTAGCCCAGCCTGGTTCTGAACTCACTATGGAGCCCAGGCTGGGCTTGGACTCACGGCAATCCTCTTGCCTCAGCCTCCCGAGTGCTGGGATTACAGGTGTGCGCCACCTTGCCTAGTTTATGTGGGGCTGGGGAATCGAACTCAGGTCTTTGTGCCAGCTAGGCAAGCACTTTAACTGCTGTGCCATTCCTCCAGAGGACTGCCCTGAGCCCAATACCAGCCTGGGCTCCATAGTGAGTTCAGGACCAGCCTGGACTACAGAGTGAGACCCTGTCTCAAAACAAAAAGGGCTGGAGGAATGGCCGGGCAGTTAAAGCTCTTGCCTAGCAAGCACTAGGTCAAAGTGCTAAGTACTCTAGTTCAGTTCCCCAGCACCACATAAATGGGGCATGGTAGCTCATGCCTGTAATCCCAGGCTGAGACAGGATTGCTATGAGTCCAAGGCCAGCCTGGGCTCCATCCTGAGTTCAGGACCAGCATGGGCTACAGAGCGAGACCCTGTCTCAATAAATAAATATAAAAAAGTAAAAGTAAAAATGATAAACAGGCGAGGGTGTAGTCCAGTGGATAGAGTGCTGGCGTGCCAGCCCCTCAGTCCCAAGGCCCTGGGTTCAATTCCCCAGCACCACACAAGCTAAGCATGGTGACGCATGTCTATAATACCAGAATGGAGGCTGAGGCAGAAGGATTACTGAATTCAAGGTCAATCGGGGATACATGGTGAGTTCACAACAAACAAACGTTAAAATAAAGGAAAAACAGCCAGGCTGGTGGCACAGGTCAGTAATGACAGCACTCTGGGCAGCTTGGGCAGGAGGATCCCAGGTTTGAGCTGAGCCTGTGCAACTTAATAATGTAGAGAGACTCTGTCCCAAATTTTTAAAAATGAAACAAAAATGGGCTTGGAATATATGTAGCTCAGTGCAAAGGCAATGGACTCAATCCCCAGTACTGCCACCAAAAGAAAGGGAAAACATGTCACTTACCTGTGTCAAAGGCACGCACAGAATGACGTTTCTCTGGAAGGGTCCAGCAGCTGGCCTGGGGGAGGAAAATCAGGTGACAGTAGATGGGGGGGGGGGGGGACAGGGACTGGACTTTATCTGTTTGTGCCTTTTTTTCATCATTCTGTGCTGGAACCCAGGGCTTGGCACGTGCTGGGCAGGCACTCCCCCACTGAGCTACGCTGCAGCCCCAGTTGTATTCCAACTGTCTGAGAATGCTGACCCCACAAGTCTGAGGCTGCTGCTGCAGGAAAGGCAGGTGGAGGCCCCCAGTGCAGGGGACCCTTTGTGCCTGAAATCTGGGGCTGGCCCCCTTTTCCCTGCTGCTGGGGCTCCCAGGCCATTCTCAGCTTAATGGAACAGAGGTCAGATGCTGGGCTTTGCTGACCTGTGTTTTTACTTTCTTTTTTTTCTTTTTGAAACACGGTCTCGCTCTGTAGCCCAAGCTTATCCTGAACTCACTGGTATAGCCCATTTTGGCATTGGACTCAGGACAATCTGCCTGCCTCAGATTCCAGTGCTGAGCTTACAGGTGTGCACCACCACACCACGCAGAGCTTTATGTGATGCTAGGCGTAAATTCAGGGCCTTATGCTTGCAAGGCAAGGGCTTTAAGCGCTGTGCCACTGGGGACAACCCAAAATCACTCGAGGACAGGAACTGTTGCCAGTGCTGGGCCCTGGGGACCAGTCCGTTTGTACCCCCAGGCTGTGCCCGTGTGACCCTCCCTGCTCCAACAGTCCTCCTCTACGCGCGTCACGGTGGTGGGGCTTCCCGTGCCACAGTTCCTGTGCCTGCTCACCTGGTATGCAGGGAGGCAGCGTTCACCTGAGGACTGGCCAGCTTGGGGTGGATCCAGGATTCTGGCCTGGTTCCCAGGGACTTCTGCTAAATAACAAAGCATGCGTGGCAAGAGAACTCCACCAAGTGAAACAACCAATGCACAGCCATGTAAGCTACACTAGCTGCTGGGGAATCACAAATTTTAAAAGGCAGCTGGTCCAAAGCAGCTCAGGTGGCCCTCCCAGGAAAGAGAATCTATCGACACTTTGAAAGCCAATGTGGCAACATTAAAATATAATAGAAAAGAAGTGTAACAGCAAACTCCCGGACCGAAGTAAGGGCAGTCACACAGCAGCGTGTGTGCAAGGCGTTGGCTGTCGCACACACTCAGAAGCTGTCGCTGTGAGGGCAGAGTGAGTAAACGATACATATGTTCGGAAATTTCATGAACCTTTTATTTTTTGAGACAGGGTCTTGCTCTGCAGCCTAGGCTGATCCTGACCTCACTATGGAGCCCAGGCTGGCCTTGGACTCACGGCAATCCTCCTGCCTCAGCCTCTCCAGTGCTGGGATGGCAGGTGTGTGCCACTACACTCTGCTTTATGTGAATTTGGGTGGAAACCAGGGCTTTGCACTTGCTGGGCAAGTACTTTAACTGATGTGCCATTCTTCTAGCCCTTAGACTCACATCATTTTTTAATCACATACCAAAATCAAAATGGATCAAAGGCTTAGACATTAAAATAGAAACACTGAATTTGTTAGAGGAAAAAATTACAAAGAGCCAGTTGTGGTGGCACACACCTCTAATCCCAGCACTCGGGAGGCTGAGGCAGGAGGATTGCTGTGAGTCCAAGGCTAGCCTGGGCCACGTAGCAAGTTCACAGCCAGCCTGCGCTACAGAGCAAAACCCTATCTCAAAAAAGAAAACAAATGAAAAAAATTGGCAAAAGCCTTAAAGACATAGGAGCAGGCAAGGATTTTCTCAAGAAAACACCCAAAGCATATGAAATAGTACCAAGAATCAACAAATGAGATCATATCGAATTAAAAAGTAGTCTTGAGGAATAGCTTAGTGGTTAAAAGTGCTTGCCTACCAAGCTAGCTCAAAGCTCTGAGTTTGATTCTCCAGCACCACGTGGTAGTACACATGTGTAATCCAGGATTTGGGAAGCTGCGGCAGGAGGATTGCCATGAGCCTGGGCTGCAGAACAAGGCCCTGCCTCAGAACTAACTAACTAACTAACGAACTAAATAGAATAAAGAGCTTCTGCACAGCAAAGGAGGCAGTCAATAAAATGAAGAGTACAGCAATGGAATGGGGAAAAAAATCTTTGCCAGCTATTCCTTAGATAGAGGCCTATTTTAAGAATATAGAAGGAACTGAAAAAAATTATAACCTCCAAAATGAAGGACCCAGTGAAAAAATGGGTATCTGAAAGGAATAAATACTTCTCAGAAGAAGGTGAATGCCAATAAATATATGAAAATATTTTCAGCATCTTTAGCCATCACAGAAATGCATATTGGGCTGGATGATTGGCACAGTGTTTAAAGTGCTTGCCTAGGAAGTGCAAGGCCCTGAGTTCAAGCCTCCAGCACCATATTAACTGGGTATGGTGGTGCATGTTTGTAATCCCAGCACTCGGGAGGCTGAGGCTGGAGGATTGCCAATGAGTCTCCAAGGTCAGCCAGGATCCATAGTGAGTTCAGGACCAGCCTGGCCTACAGAGTGAGTTCCTGTCTCAAAACAAACAAACAAACAAAAACAGCAGTTAGACTGTTTGCCTCGCAAGCATAAGGCCCTGAGTTTGATTCTCCAGCATCACATAAACTGGGCATGGTGGTGAGCATCTATAATACCAGCACTTGGGAGCTGAGGCAGGAGGATTGCTCTGGGTTTTAGGCCAGCCTGGGATACATAATGAGTTCAGGACCAGCCTACAGAGCGAGACCAGAGACCTTGATGCAACGAAACAAAACGAACAAACAATGGAAAGAAAAAGGAAAAGCACCAGGCTGGCAAGGAAAACTATACTTATGTATGGCATGGCTCTTGTTTATAGAATATCCCAAGTCAGTAAAAATCTATCAGAATTAATAGATAAGCTGGGGGGGTGGTGGTTCACACCATAATCTCAGGGCTCTGGGGGGCTAAAGCAGGAGGACTGCAACTTTGAGCCCTGCAGGTGCAATTTAGGGAGACTGTCTCAGAATTTAAAAAGGGAGAAAGGCCTGGGAACGCAGTGTAGTGCAAAAGCCCTGGGTTCAATCTCCGGTGTGAGGGAGGAAAAAAGCTAATAAACGAGTTTAGCAAAGTTGAGCTAACCAAGGTCAATGTGCAGAGCAATCAAATGCATTTTAGAGATTTTAAACACTGAATCAACAATTGAAAATTGTGACTCTTGGAGAGATTACGTCAACGTGATGACGCAATCAGGATCCACGGCTGGATTAGGGTTTGGGAATCACGCCTAGACTGGGCATTGAGAACCTGGATTAGAGTGTGAGTGATTTGTGGGCCAGCGAATGAGGGAAGAGCACCCACCGGCCATGGGAGGCCCAGGCGGAACTCAAACAGTATAAAAGGAAGAAGAAGGACCGTTCTCCGGGAGAGCTGACCGCAGATCTTCACCACAGACTCACCCTAGTTTCCCCGTGTGCACCTGTGCCTGTACTCTCGTTGCGGATCTCCAGCTGATCTGCCAACAACCGAGATCCACAGCCGACTCTCGTGGGCTGTCCTGCAGTCCCCGACGGGCGTTCAACTTTGTGGTGGGACCCTCCAGCTCTCGCACGTGCGGGCAGCCCTCTTACGCTGTCTCTACCCTCGGATTTGTGAGCCTTCCGAATAGAGATCCTTTTTCTTATAATTTCTGTACATTCTGCCTTTTGAAAGAACCCAAACTAACATAAAATATTATTCACAATAGTTGCAAAAAGAGCATAAGCTTTTCAAAAACTCTAAAACTCCTTAGGAAATTTAACAGCATTCGGCTGTGCATGCGTGTGTAGGTGTGTGCGCTCTTGTGGTCCTGGGGATCGAGTCCAGGGACTTTCGTCAGGTACATCTTTAGCCTATGTTTCGGTTTTTGATTTTGACATGGGGGCACTTGAACTGGGGAGCCTCCTGCCTCGGCCTCCCAGAGCGCTGGGATAAAAGGCCTGGGCCGTCCTCAGATCTCTGTCAGTAGACCGAGCACGGCAGACAGAAGCACGCTGATCCGTCCCCTGGAGCCACACGTGGTTACCTCCTCCCAGCAGCTCTGAGGGCCGCTCGAGCCTCCTGTTCGCTTTGCGATGCGTTAGCAGGACGCGCTGTCCTTAAAGAGCTGCGGAGAATACGCGAACAATCTTCTCCTCTCCGTTTCCTGGACTAGACCCAAGCATGCTGACGCACGTCTGTCACCCCTGGAGTTGAGCGGCTGAGGCAGCAGGATCGCCAGGAGTTTGAGGCCGGTCTGCGCTACAGAGAAAGATCTTGTCTCAAACCCTGCCCGTCCAAAACGAAACAAGCAAGCAAACAAAACAAAACTCTTTCCGGATTCTCGCAGGCTGAGAAGCTCTGGTTTAAACCTCCCTCCGATTCCCTCCTCTGTTGGACTGTGTGAGGTCCAGCTGCCCCAAATCTGATCTAAGAGTCAGGACCCCAGCGCTTTGCAAAATGCGTGTTAGGCCTCGCGTAGGCCCTTCCTCCACGAATAAAATACCCAACGATTGCTTTGACAAAGACCCACTCCAGGATTAAAAAAAAAATTATATATATTTTTACCGGGGGGCGGGGCCTGGAAGGCGGGGCCGGGGGCGGGACGGACCGCGGCGCCCCGCCCCGCCCGCCCCGCCCCGCCCCCGCGCTCCCGCTCGGGTCGCCGCCGGCCCGCGCCATGGGCCGCCTCTTCGGGCGCGCCGCGCTGTGGGCGCTGCTCCGCGTGCCGGTGCGCCCCAGCTCAGGTGAGTGGCGCGCCCCCGGCTTTGCTCGCGTGGAGGCGCGGACCGGGTCGCGCGTCCGGGCACTCCCAGA
Source organism: Ctenodactylus gundi (assembly GCA_004027205.1). Classification (NCBI taxonomy): domain Eukaryota; kingdom Metazoa; phylum Chordata; class Mammalia; order Rodentia; family Ctenodactylidae; genus Ctenodactylus; species Ctenodactylus gundi. Next base: position 28,922 of record PVKB01007424.1, on the reverse strand, counting down.
GCGCCCCGGGCCCCACAAAGGCCCGGTCCCGGCGGGCAGGGCGGGCGTGGCGTGCGCCTCCGCGGGCCTGCGTGCGCGAGGGGCTAGTTTCCAGCCGAGGAGGCTGCGCTCGGGGCGTCTGTTCCGAGACTAGCTGGGCCATTCCGGATCTCAGGCCGGAGACCGCCCGGACCCTTCTGTCCGGCCCGAGGGTTTCCAGGGCCTCGTGCCTCCCTTCCCGCCCTGCGGGGCTTCGGCCCGCCCGGAGCGTCCTGGGGTCCCATCTGCTAGCGCCTGTGCGTGCTGCGGACGGGGCCACGGCGGGCCTGGCGTCCTGTACCTGCTGCCCGTCAGCTCTGTGGCACGGCCCGGGGTCTCTGCCCCTCCCAGAAGCTGCCCTTGCCCCGGGACAGGTGCCCGTCTCTTTGGGAGTAGCAGGGGGCTGGACCTTCTTGGCATCTGGGTGTGTCGCCCCCAGGGCCAAGCAAGGCCTGGCCTGACACCCCACAGAGACCCAGCCTCCTTCCTGGCTTGCCTGAGCTGCTACAGGAGTCCCAGGCTCCTGCCTGGCCAGTCCCTAGCCACCAGAGTCCCTGACTTCGGGCCTTGTGTTCCTGTGCCCGGCCCACCGGAGGGTACAGTTTTCCTCTGCCCAGTTCCTTCCCGTTTCTTCACACCCCGAGTGTGGCTCTGGGCTCTTTTGCCAGGGCTCAGCCTTAGCCGCTCTGCCCCCCCCCCCCCCCCCCCCCCCCCCCCCCCCCCCCCCCCCCCCCCCCCGGCTCCCCGCCCCGCCTTCACATGCCAGCTGCTGTGTCCTGGGGGCCCAGAGTGGGAAGTGTCGGCAGAGTCACACTTGCACTTCCCCGGGCCCGTGGTGGTGGTCACTGAGCTGGGTGGGTCTGGTCTTCCCTGGCCCCCTGGAGGCAGCTCCCGCCTAGGCATTTGCTGCTCTGGTGTGGCCTGTGGGCAGGGCCAGGGTCAGCTCCTGTCTGTTGCCCTGGCTTGTTGAGCGTAGAGCTGCCCTGCATGGTGGCAGAGGCCCGAAGCCAGGTGATTCCTGGGCGCTGGAGTGGAGCTGGGCTGGGGATGAGGGACAGAGTGAAGCAGCGGCAGCCCTGGGCCCCTTCTTCTAAAGGAGGGGCCTCCTGGACCCAGGAGAGGACCCTGGTGGCAGTGAAGCCGGACGGGGTGCAGCGGCGGCTCGTGGGGGCCGTGATCCAGCGCTTTGAGAGGCGAGGCTTCAAGCTGGTCGGGATGAAGATGATGCAGGTACTGCAGCCCCTGGGCCTGCGGTGCCTCTGGGGTGGTGGGTGACTTCCAGGCTGTGCGCGTCTCCACAGGTGGCAGGGCAATCTTTTGGCATCGGCAGTGGCAGTGGTGGGGAGCTGGGAGGCAACCCATCGAGTGTTACGTTTAGGGTGCCCTGAGGTTGGGGCCGGCGGGTGGGGGGGCTGTCATCCAGGGCCTCCTCTTCCCCCGCTAATGCTACCCAGGCTCCTGAGAGCATCCTTGCTGAACACTATCAGGACCTCCAGAGGAAGCCCTTCTATCCAGCCCTCATCAGTTACATGAGCTCTGGACCTGTAGTAGCCATGGTACAGTGGGGAAGGGGCCGTAGGGGGAGGGGGAGGGGGAGTCAGTCCTCCCCCAAACGAAAGGGTAGGGCTGGGATTGTGCCCAGGGGCCCCTGGTATTTCCCAGCTCTCTCCAACCCTTGGCTCTGTTGCAGGTCTGGGAGGGGTACAATGTGGTCCATGCCTCAAGGACCATGATAGGACACACGGACTCCACCGAGGCCGCCCCTGGGACCATCCGGGGAGACTTCAGCACCCATATCAGCAGGTACAGGGGCCTTGGCACTTTTGGTCACCGGGGCCTGTGTTTAGGACAGCAGCCTGGTCCTAAGGCATATCCATGAGACCTGGGTATTTTGCTGGATTGAAGGTGAAGCCAGAGGAGACTTTTTTTGCTTTGTGGTACTGGGGGATCGAGCCCAGGACCATCACAGTGAACTAGATTCTCAGCTCGTTTTTAATTTTTTTTTGTTTTTGTTTTGTGGTACTGGAGATCGGGCTCAGGGCTTTCATACTGAGTGACACTCCTAGTCCATTTTTATTTTTTATTTTCAGACAGGGTCTTGCCAAGTTGCCTGGGCTAGGCTTGAACTTATGATCCTCCTGCCTCAGCCTTCTAGAGAGTGGGATGCTACAGACTTCTGATTGTGGGATGTTACAACTAAATTGGATAGAAAAGCTTTTTCACAGGCATAAGGGTTACACATACGCTTTGTGTTTGTTGTGTATATACTCTGTTATCACCTGTCACTTGATTTCTGCCAGGCACCCAGAAGGGTTGGCATGAGATGGGTCCTGGGGAAAGGAAACCCCACAAGTTGAGGGCTGGCCTGGCCTCTGTGCACAAGAGGCCAAGGCCCGGTTGGAACAGTTTTCCACCTCCTGTTATTCCCGTTTTCCTTTCACAATCTCATGCTTGCTCCCTTGGACAGAGGGGCAGCAGGGAAACATCATCTGTGGCCCGCAGGGGTACACCCTGAATCCTGCGCCTCCTCACCTTTGCCACCTGTCACAGGAACGTCATCCACGCCAGTGACTCTGTGGAGGGGGCCCAGAGAGAAATCCAGCTGTGGTTCCAGAGCAGCGAGCTTGTGAACTGGGCAGATGGGGGTCACCACAGCAGCAGCTGCCCAGTCTGAGGGCTCATATCACCCTCAGCTCTCCAGTTTCCTGCCGGAACCAACTACCTCTGTGAGCAAGAACAGCCCACACCCATCCGTCTCTCTACTAAACCAGTTCCTGTTCACCTTCTGCCCCACCTCAGCCCACAGAACTTTAAGTTCCAATTTTATGTGCCTTTCTGTGTCCTAAGCCAGCACAAGATTGGACCAAATCCTTTTGTATCAAAGTGCCAGACAACCTTTGGGGTGTCTTCAAGGGTCCCCTGACCCAAAAAAGAGATTAAATTCCACTGCCTAGCTGGGAGTGGTCGTGCTCATTATGACTTACAGCAGTGATGCTTTTCTGCATGCAGTAAACAATGAAACTGAGCCTCGGGGCTGGTGGCATACCTCAGTGGCTGAAGCACGTGCCTACCAAGCACCAGGCCCCAGAGTTCGATCCCCTAGCACCATGTAAGGTGGCTGAGGCTGTAGGAGTGCCATGTGTTCAAGCCTAGGCTACATAGTCCATTCAGGACTGGCCTGCCTCAAAAACAAAACCAGAAAAAAACGCCAGAACCTTACAGCCTTGCACACAGAAGTTCAAGGCCCTCTTCCAGTCTGATCCTGCTGAAGAGGGTGGCAGGAAGGGACAGTGGGGGCACGTGTCCTTGACTATGGCGGTCCTGGTCCTTCCTTTGTGGTCTAACGTGGCCCAGTGGTAGTGTGGGGTGGTGGTTGCCCGGTGTCCATTTACCTCCATATCGACAGGCATGTCACACTTCACCCCTGGGTCCTCAAGTCCACGTCTATGGACAAGACCACGGTCATGGAGACAAGGTCAAGGTCATGGGTCACATATAGGCCCTGAGGCTGATATGGTCTTGTGGCCACCACTGCTCGGCTTCTGGCTCCACCTAAGTAGCTGGGGCAGGGTGTGCTGGATACATTGCCGCGACCTTTCTTTACTGGTCAATTCGGGACCTGGTACCTTGCCTGCCATGCGGGGCAGCAAGGATCCCTCTCTGCTTTGGGGCTCTTGTCTGCTTTCCACGGTCACGTTTTTTTGAGGCAGCGTTTCCCGCGCAGTCCTGGCTGGTTCTGGACTCATGGCAATCCTGCCTCGGCCTCCCGAGTGTTAGCGTTGCAGGCGTCCGCCACCATGGGTTGTGCTGGGGAATCGAACCGAGGGCCTTGAGCTTGCTAATCAGCGTTTTAACTCGCCGAGCTCCTTCTCCAGCTCCTCCGCGGTAGCTTTTATCCACGTCGGCAAGGTAGGGGCATCTGCACGCCTGGACTTCCACAGCTGGCCCAGGGCGCTTTTGCGAGTCCGGCCGTAATCCAGAGACCGCGAGTGTCCGCGGAGTCTAGCCGCTGGGACCACAGAATTCACCTCCACACAGTCCACATCAGGAAAAAATCAGCTCTGAACCTCTGACTCCGCCGCCTTGAGCAAGCCGCAGCAGCCCCGCCCACGATAGGCTCCGCCCTTCGACAGGCCACGCCCATTTCCGCTCCCAGCAGGCCGCGCGGCGCTGTAGGAGAGGCGGTTCAGGAAACGGCGGCTGATGGGGCGGAACATCCGGCTATAAGGCCTGACTAGAGGGCCGGGAGCAGCCGGAAGGGCGGGGCGGGGCAACCCAGGAAGGCGGGAAGGGGCGTGGCAGAGGGGGCGGGGCGGAGCGCTTGCTGTCTGAACAGCTCCTCGCTCCCTGCTTCTCGAGCCTACCGTGAGCGTCATGGCGCAGCCGCCAGTCGACATCGAAGCGGACGAGTGTCTCCCTGAGTACCGTCACCTCTTCTGCCGCGACCTGCTTCAGTGAGCTCCGAGGCGGGCGGCCGGGGCGCGGGGCGGCCGGGGCGCGGGGCCCTGCTCGCAGGTCTCTGAGTCCTTCCGGCCGAGACTTTGACGCTCAGGCTTGGCGGTCCTGCAGGGAGGGAAGAGCGAAAGCGGGAGGAAGTTGTTGGGTCTTTTTTTTTTTTTCCCTGTTCTGAGGTTTAGGCGTCATTCTCTCCAGTCCATTTTTTAAAATTTTGAGACAGGCTCCCACAAAGTTGCCAAGTTGCGCAGGCTGGGTGTGAACTCGAGATCTTCCTGCCTCAGCCTTCCAGAGTGCTGAGATTACAAGCATGTGCCACCCAATCTGGCTATGTTTCTTCTGAAATTACATTGTAGTAACTTCCTGAATTAAAAAAAAAAAACAAAAACTTGAGGCTAAAATCGCTTTTCACGAAGACCTGGAAAGCCTAAAAACCACAAGCTTTAAAAAGTGTCGTTTTAAACTGGGTATGGGGCACACGCCTGTAATCCCAGCACTTGGGAGGCTGAGGTCGGAGGAATTAATTGCCTTGAGTTCTAGGCTAGTCTCAGCTTCATAGTGAGTTCAGGACTAACGTGGACAACAGAGTGAGACCCTGTCTCAAAAAAAGTGGCATTTTGTGTCCTTACCAGGTCACGCAGGATCCAAGTGCCTAGTTCACAGGGTTAAAGTCCGCCAGTCACCTGCCTGCCTTCTCTCTCCCAATTCAGTTGGCACTGACGTTTGTGGGGGGAGGTGCAGGGTATTGGGGATACAGCCCAGGGTCTCACACTGAGCTACAACCACAGTCCGTTAAAAAAAAAAATTTTTTTTTTGAGACAGGGTCTTGCTCTATAGCCCAGACTGGTCCTGAACTCACTGTGGAGCCCAGGCTGGCCTTGGACTCACAGCAATCCTCCTGTCTCAGCCTTCCGAGAGCTGGGATTGCAGGCGTGCACCACAACACCTGGCTCATGTGGTGCTGGGGGACTGAACTGAGGTACTCTGAGCCATTCCTCAGGCCCTAAATTTTTGATTTTGAGACAGGGTTTGCCTAGGTTGCTAAATCGTCCAAGCTGGGCTTGGAATTTGTGATCTTTTTGCCTCAGTCTCCCAGAGTGCTGGCCTTTACATTTTCTTTTTTTCTTGTCCCAGGGACCAAGTGGCCTTCATCACAGGCGGTGGCTCTGGGATTGGATTCCGGATTGCAGAGATTTTCATGCGGTGAGCTCTGCCCCACACCCCTTGCCAGGAATCTGCTGGACTTTGGGCAGGGGTGGAGTGCTGGCCTGCGGGTGGGAGGGGTGGGAGGACAGGTCTGCGAGACTGTGCCAGGGCTTCGTGGAGTGAGGTCAGGGCCCCTCAGACCTGTATGCTGCCTCTTGCCTTTTTTTTTTTTTTTTTTTTGAGATAGGGTCTTACTCTAGCTCAGGCTGGTCCTGAACTCAGTGTTGTAGCCCAGGCTGGCCTTGGACTCAAAACAATCTGCCTGCCTCTGCCTCCTGAGTACTGGGATTACAGGTGTGCACCACCACACCCAGCTTTATGTGGTGCTGGGGAATTGAACTCAGGGCCTTGTGCTTGCAAGGCAAGTGCTTTAATCACTGTGCCATTCCTCCAGCCCCAGTGTGCTGTTTCTTGGAACACAAATTCAGTGGCCTTAGGCTGTGTCAAAAACTTGGCACCCAGCCCAGCAGAGGCTCAGGGTTAGGCTGAGGTTGGGTGGAGGGCCCTTGTCCCCTTCCTCAGTTTTCTCAGCTTTTCCTACAGGGTGAATCCCACAGGAAGAGACTTTGGGAGCTCTGGGATCTGGGATCCATGAGAACTTGTCTTAGCAGGCCCAGTTACGGGTATAGTTTCTTAGCAGAGCTTGGCCACCTGTGTCACTGTCCCTACAAAGACTAATTTTTGTTGTTGTTTTGTTTTTGAGGCAGGGTCTTGCTCTGTAGTCCAGTCTTGTCCTGAACTTAATGTGTAGCCCAGGCTGGTCTTGAACTCAAGGTTGACCTGCTGCCTCCACTTCCTGCATGCTGGGATTACAGATGCGCATCACCATGCCCGGCTAATTTTATGTGTTGATGCGGGACAGAACATAGAGCCTTGCGCACACTAGACAAGTGTCCGAACCATTGAGTTTATGCTGTCAGCCCTTTCTGCCATTGTTAGATGCCTGTCACAGCTCTCGTAGAACCTAGTCTATGTTTGCACCGCGCTGGTCACCAAGTGGTTGGGGTGGGTGAGATCACTCCCTACCATAGGATAGACTTTGTCTTCTTTTGTTTCTTTGGGAGGAGACTGGGGCCTGTGTGGCTAATCAGAGGACCCAGCAGATCCCACACAGATGCCTGGCTTCCTGTGGTCTCTCTGCCATGTTATATGGTATCTGGGGCAGGCTGCGTGCCTTGTTTGCTGGGACATACCAACATGAGAGAGGCCCAGCCCAGAAACCAAGGAACAGCCAACCATGGCACTTACCTGAAGCTCCTCAGGCAGCTCCGTCCTGCCTGGGCCCTGGGACTTCCCCAGGTCTGTGCCCTCTGCAGACGCTACTTCAACACCTCGAGCTGACCTCTTCTGAGATGCCCTCGGGAGCTCTGCTAGGACCACATGGGGAGCCTACCTGAGCATGTCCCTTGGTTTTGCAGGCACGGCTGCCACACAGTCATCATGAGCAGGAGCCTGCCAAGAGTTTCCTTGGTGAGTGGGCCTCTCCTGTGGCCAGTCCATGGTGGCTTTGGGGGCTTCAAGCTGGGGGTGGGGTATACTGAGGCCCACGGATGGTGACACCAAATCTTATTCCCCTCTTAAATATAGACTCAGTGGAAGTAGCCCACAGAGAAGCTCTTGGCTTTTCTTTTTTATTTTATCTATTTGTTTGTGTGTGTGTGTGGGTGTGTGTGTGTGTGTGTGTGTGTGTGTGTGTGTGTGGTGCTGAGGATCAAGGCAGGACCTTCACACTGAGCTACATTTCCAGCCATTTTTATTTTTGATATCAAGACAGATCACTAAATTGCCCAAGCTGGACTTGAACTTGCAATTTTCGTCCATCACCCTCCCATAGTGCTGGGATTACAGGCCTGTGCCATGAGGCCTGGCTTCTCTCTCTCTCTCTTTGGAAACAGATCTCACTCTGTAGCCCACCCTGGTCCTGAATTCTTAGTATAGCCCAGGCTGGCCTCAAACTCACAGCAGTCCTCCTGCCTTAGCCTCCTCAGTGCTAGGATTACAGGCATGCACCACCACACCCAGCCCTTTGGCTTCTTAAAAATCTGATTATTGGGCCAGGTATAGTGGTGCCTCCTGTGGGGGTCTTACCACCACACCAGGGCTGGAGGAGAGGAAAGGTGAGCACGCGGCTGGGCCCCCTCATCCCAAGAGTACCAGACCCAGCCGGGAGTCTGTCGAAGCAGGAACTCACTTTATTCAGCAAGTACAGAAGCTTACATAGGGGAGAGATAGAACGTGGCAAGCAGGAGAGAGCAGGAGATTGGACGTGGTGTGCACGTAAGCAGGCATTAAGCCAGTCAGCGAGATGTCCATGCAGGCAGGTGCTGGGCTCCCGTAGCAATAGTACTGGGATCAAGCACGGTCCATGAGGGCAGAAACGGCTTGGCCCAATCATCTTCCTTGGTAAACACCCGAGGTGGCCGCCCCGGGATTTCCGGCGGGCACCATCTTAGGTATCACCCCACAGCCTCCTATTACTGCAGCTATCCAGGAGGATGCAGGAAGGCCAGCCTGTACAACCTAGTGAGACCGTGCCTTAAAATAAAGAACCAGAGATACAGCTCAGCGGTATAGTGCTCCTGGATTGGATCCCCAATGCTACATAAATAAGTTAAAAAATCTTGGGACTAGAGGAATAGCTTAGTGGTTAAATGCTGGCCTTGCAAGTTCAGGGCCCTGGGTTTGATTCCCCAGCACCACATAAGCTGAGTGTGGTGGCACATGCCTGTAATCTTAGCACTTGGGCTGAGATTGCTGTGAGTTTGAGGCCTAGCCTGTGATCCATAATGAGTTCAGGACCAGCCTGGACTACACAGAGAGACCCTATCTGAAAAAAAAATCTGGTTACTGGGTCTAGTAAGGCCCCCATATTGTGAGGTAATTAGGCCTCCAGGGAGCTCAGGGTCCGGAAGCTCAGCAGCCTGTGTCCTCCACCTGAGAGGAGCACTTACTTCACTGGTGCCTTGGAGTCCGGCAGGGACTGGAAGTCAGCTGAGGCTACTGTGGCCTGCAGCTGGTAGATGGTCCGGAGGGTGGTGCCGAGGGAAGAGTTGGACAGGTGACAGGACCCACCAGGGGTCATGTCTGAGGGAGCAGCTGCTTGGCTGTGTCTCTTCAGTCGGGTGCACACAGGTCTGAGGAGGCCAGGGGCCATGCTCCTCGTTGGGTTCTAACAGCTGGCTGTCTAAGCCAGGGCCCCTGGCTGCTGCATACCTCTCCTCCTGTCTGGTGTCTAGGCTGCCAAAAAGCTGGCTGCTGCCACTGGCCTGCGCTGCCTCCCTCTGTCTGCGGATGTACGTGATCCCCCTGCTGTTATGGCTGCTGTGGACCAAGCACTGGAGAAGTTTGGAAAAATCGACATCCTCATTAACTGTGAGTGGGTGTTGACCGAGGCCAGAGGTCCTAGAGCTGGGATAGAGCCAGGCAGCCCACGTTCCTGGAAGTCTGCCTGCCTTCCCCACACCTGAGGCAGGATATGGGACTCAGCCTTGGTCTCGGCTGCCCCTGCCCTTTCCAGTGCCAGGCCATCGCAACCTCAGGCCCAGTGGAGGCCCTGGAACCGTGACTGAGTCACAGGCCAGGAGTGCCCTTGTGTTCAGAGGTTCTTACTTTAGAAGAAGTAGGCGCGGGAGGAATGGCTCAGTGGTTAAAGCACTTGCCTAGCAAGCACTAAGTACCCAAATTTGATTCCCCAGTGTCCCGTATAGCTGGGCATGGTGGCACAGGCCTGTAATCCCAGCACTTGAGAGGCTGAGGCAGGAGGATTGCCATGAGTCTGAGTCCAGCCTGGGCTGCGTAGTGAGTTCAGAACCAGCCTGGGCTATAGAGTAAGGCCCTGTCTCAAAAAAAAAAAAAAAAGAAAAGAAAAGAAAAAGAAAAGAAAAGCATAACTGTTAGAATGCTTGCCTAGCAAGCTCAAGGCCCTGAGTTCGATTCCCTAGCACCACCTAAACTGTGTGTGGTGCCGCATGCCTGTAATCTCTGCACTTGGGAGGCTGAGGAAGGAGAATTGGTACGAGCTTGAGGCCAGCCTGGCCTGTAGAGTGAGACTCTCAAAAAAAGGGGGGGTTGCTATGGGCCGTAGCTCAGCCGTAAAAGTGTTTGCCTAGCAAGCACAATTCACCAGCACCATACAAGCTGTGCATGGTGGTGCATGTCAATAATCCTAGTATTCAGGAGACTGAGGCAGTAAGATTAGGTGTGTGTTCAAGGCTAGCCTAGGCTGTATAGTGAGTTCGAGACCAGCCTGGACTACAGGGTGAGACCCTGTCTCAAAATGAAAAGAAAAATGGTTTGGAGGAATGGCATAGTGGTTCAAAGCTCTTGCCTAGCAAGCGCAGGGCCCTGAGTTCAATTTCCCAGCACCACATAAAGCTGAGTATGGTGATGAACACCTGTAAGCCCAGCACTTAGGTGGCTGAGGCAGGAGGACTGCCCAAAGTCCAAGGCCAGCCTGGGCTACAGAGACCCTGTGTCAAAAAAAAAAAAAAAAAAAAAACGAAAAAAAGAATAATAGGGCTGGGCTGCAGCTCAGTGGTAGATCACTTGAGTTCCGTCCCAGAACCTCTAAAAAGGAAAGTAGTGGACCATTCCTATCTCGTGATACTGGGGATTAAACCCAGGGCCTTTGTATTGGGCTATGTTCCAGCCCCTTTTCAAAAAGTTTTTTTTTTTTTTTTTAATTTTAAGACAGGGTCTTGCTAAGTTGCTAAATTGTCCAGGCTAGGTTTGAAGAACTTGCAAGTCCTCCTGCCTCAGCCACCCAGACTGCTGGGAACCTAGGCTCTGGTCCCACGCCCTGCCCAACCTCTTTTGGTGGACGTTGCAACACGTGTTACTCTGAGGTTCAGTTTGTTCCAGTGCCTGGTCAGTGTGGCACCCCTCAAGGTCCCACCCTTTTCCTACCCACAGAGTATCCACTTCTTGTATATCCCTTCTAAGGGTCCCTGCCCACTGGATGTCCTACCGTCCCAGGACTACCTGTTGTCCCTTGCTCTGCAGGTGCGGCTGGAAACTTCCTGTGTCCTGCTGGTGCACTGTCCTTCAATGCCTTCAAGACCGTGGTAGACATCGACACCGTGGGCACCTTCAATGTGTCCCGAGTGGTCTATGAGAAATTCTTCCGGGTGGGTGTCCTGTAGGTAGAGTGGGCCCTTTCTGTCTGCTCTGGCTGTGTCCCTCATTGTCTCCTCGTGTGCTAGGACCATGGTGGGGTGATCGTGAACATCACTGCAACTCTGAGCCACCGGGGGCAGGTGCTCCAGGCCCACGCAGGCTCTGCAAAGGCGGCTGTGGGTACGTGGTCCACCCAGCCTCAGAGTCTTGGGTCCTGCAGGCCACCCCGGGGCTGCACTCTGTCGGCCCACAGAGTAGCCTCCCTGCTTCCCTCCCTTCCATGCAGACGCGCTGACACGGCACTTGGCTGTGGAGTGGGGTCCCCAGAACATCCGCGTCAACAGCCTTGCCCCTGGCCCTATCCGAGGCACAGAGGGGATGCGGAGGCTAGGTAAGGCTCTGAGGGAATGCAGGCCTCTTCCCTACTCTGGAGCAGAGGTAACCCGGCAGATCTTCCAGAGCCCTGGCAGGGGTTTCAGAACTGTGCCCTGGTTCTGCATCACTCTACACCTGTCTGCACCTTCCTGGCGAGACCTTGGCGATGCTCACTGCTCCTGCCATGGCCAGGTGGCGTTCAGGGCGAAAGCTGCCTGAGAGGATAGAGAGCCCAGGGCCCTGAACGCCTGCTGCTCTCCAGGTGGTCCTCAGGCTGGCATGGGTACGAAGTTCCTCCTAAGTCCCCTGCAGAGGGCAGGGAACAAGACAGAGATTGCCCACGGCGCGCTCTACCTGGCCAGTCCGCTGGCTTCCTACGTGACTGGGACCTTGCTGGTGATCGACGGTGGGAGCTGGCTGACATTCCCGAATGACCTCAGGCAGCTGGAGGGGTTTGGATCCTCTGCTAAGCTCTAGGTGAGGTGCTGCTCCTGCTGCCTAGGGCCACCTGTGTCCTTAGGTGTGCCTGCCTGGGTGTTCGTACCCCATGGGCAGACATGGTCCTCCTCCCCCAAGGTTGTGCCCAAGGCAGGTGGGTGCTTCTAGGGAGTGCCTCTGGGTCTTCTCAGTGACCTTGCCTGTAATCACAGAATTTTGGAAGGTTAAGTCAAGAAAATCACAAGTTTGAGCTCAGCCTCAGCAGTTTAACAAATATGTGAAACTCCATCTCAAAATAAAAAGTAAAGGGGCTGGAGGCATAGCTCAGTGGTTAAAGCATTTGCCTAGGAGCAAGCCAGGTGTGATGGTGCATGCCTGTAATCCTGGCTCTCAGGAAGCTGATGAGGCAGGAGCATTGCCTTAGTTCAAGTCTAGACTGGGCTACTGAGTTCAGAACCAGCCTGGACTGCAGAGCAAGACCCTTAATCAGAACAAACAAAATAACAGCCAAAAAGCAAAAGCAAACCCTGCTGGGGCCAGTTGCCTAGGCCTACAGTCTTGGTTCTGTGGCATGCTAAGGCAGGAGGGTTACAAATTTGAGCCCATCCTGGGCAACTTGGGGACTTAGTGAGACTCTGTCTCAAAATAAAGATTTTTTAAAAAATGGGCTGGGGCTGTAGCTCGGTGTGAATGTCTCAGTGCTAGGAAACACTAAAGCAAAACCCCAGCCCCTCCTGGAACTGTCACTGAACTGCCTGAGAAGACGCCAGGAAGTCTCTTGTGCATTGCCACGTGGCGCACACTGCGCCCGGGAGAACGGGCCTTGTTGTTTTCCTTAGTCCATTGGCCCAGGACATGGGACCACTGCTGGGGTTCCTTGGAAACACGGACACCCAGTGCTGGCCTCTGCTGAGCGTCAAGCCTGGGAGGACAGGTGACAGTGAGAAGGGCCGGGTGCCCAGTGAACAGGGTGCCATCCCCGGCAGAGGCTCCAGCTCCAGGAGCTGGTATTAGCTGTGTGAATTAATATACTCCCATTCATGTCGATGCTTTCAGGATTACCTTTTAAAGCCACTGTAACTAGCGCGGCTGGGTGGTATAGACCTGTATAATCCCAGCACTAAGGAGGCTGAAGCAGTAAGATTGCCAGCAATCTGAGGCCAGCCTGGGGTGCTGAGTGAGTTCAGGACTACCCTACGTGGTACAATGAAACCCTGTCTTTAAAAAGAGGGACTTGGACTGTAGCTTAGTATGAAGGCCCTGGATTCAATCCTAAGCACAAAAATAAAAAAGTCAGCAGTCTATTGAATGAGCTATCTAAGATCTAACATTTCAACTTATTTATCCGTCTACCCACCGCCACGTTGGGTGGTGGGACGTAACCTCAAGTTATTTCTGAGCTATTACTATAATCCATGGGTTGCAGTGACTGTTGGGTGTGTTCATCTTTGAGAAAATCCTAAAATTGCCCAAAATAAACAGTGCTGATTTAGAGACTTCCCTTTGCTGACTTCTGTTGCCATGGCAACCCCTGGCAGCCCCGAGCACAGGCCCCCGTACCAGGGCTGAGGAGCAGCTCATAGGGAGGTGCCCCTCTCTGCTGTCCTTTTCCACTGGTCTCTGTGATGCTTTCCAGAGTTGGGCTACCCACTGGGCCATCGGGCCTGGCTGAGGATGGCATCTGCCCCACCACATTAGTACCAGTGGGCCGAGTGCTGGGCCCCATGGATAGGAGCGTGTAGGGAAATGCTGACGCTCCACAGCCACACTTCCTGTTGCCACTGCCTGTGTCCACGCGGGCTTGCTGGCCCAGCGGGGCAGCGAGGGCAGTTGGACAGATTCAGTGAGCCTTACCTGTGAGGGCCTTCGGCTAGACCAAGACTACCCGTCTGTAGTCAAGCCCTCCTGGAACACCTCCGGACTGTGAGTGGCATTGTGTTTGTCCTTGGCTCTGCACGGAGGCCCGAGTTGGCTGCACCAGGACAGCAGCATCAGCTGAAGAAGCTAGGCAGCGGGTCAAGCAGGTCCTTCGGGTCAGGGTCCCCAGCAGGCCTCGGTTCTGCTGGGGGACTGGGGTGCTTCCCTTAGGACCTCATAGGCAGTTTTCTTAGAAGCATGTGGCAGATTCATTCTGCCCCTTTAGATCCTAAAAAGGGAAATTATTGTACTGGGGGTGGATCTTGAACCTTCACACTGAGCAGTATCCCCTGTCATTGGCTCACATATGTGATCCACCTGTCTCACCCTCCCACCCTGACCCAAAGAAGGGATGTTCGTAGGCTCCAAGGAGTGATTGGCAGAACTCTGGGAAGGAGCTGTGATACAGGGCTCTGGGGACTGGGAACTATTGTTTATTTTGTACTAAGGATTGCACTGAGTCACATCCCCAGCCTATTTGTGTGGGTGGGTGGATGGATGGATGGATGGATTTGACGTGGTCTTGCCAAGAAGTTGCCTGTGGTGGACTTGAATTTGCAGTCCTCCTGCCTCAGCTTCCCAGAGTGCTGGGATTCCAGCTCTAGCACCAGTGCCACCAGGCTCAGTTTAATTTTTCCTTAGGGTGTAGTGCTACACACCTGTAATCTCAGCCCTAGTAAGATCCTGTCTTCCAAAACCAAACCAAAGGGAAAGGGATGTACCGCTGTGAAGGCCCTGGGTCCAGTCCCCAGCACCACACACACAAGCACTTCACCCCCTCCCCAGGACCGCCTGGGACATGCAGGAGGGTGAGGCCGCTGGACCATCTTTGCCCCAGGAAGAGGCTGCACAGATTCGAAGGAGAGGAAATTGTGTGGCTCGGCTGTCTGGCAGGTGCCTGCTGACTGGAGCGCTGGGGGTGGGGGGTGCGTGGTGGGTGGGAATGTGACCCCTGAGGAGTTCCAGAAGCGGGGAGGGCCTGGCGATGCCTTGTCACCACTGGAGATCCGGAGCAGGTGTGGACAACTTGACTGTGAGATGTTAAAATAAGAAAATCATCAGAATCTCTGGCTGAGTCAGGAGGAATTAAACTGTGCCTTACAAACTCACATTCTATTTTTACTGTGAGAAACATGCTTTACCAGTTCGGAGGGGAGGGAGAAAAGTCTTTCCCACTGAATAAAATTTCAGTAAACACAAGTGGGACACCACGATCCCCACGGCTGGGGCCCACCAGGAGTTGTGATCTAGACCTCACACTGACTTCTCATTCAGTTTACTTGTTGGATACAAAATGTATTATATACCAGGCCCAGTGGTGCAGACCTGTAACCCCTGCACTCTGGGAGGCTGAGGCAAGAGGATTGAAAGTTGAGCCCCACCTCAGTAATTATTTATTTATTGAGACAGTGTGTCACTTGGTAGCACAGGTTGGTCCTGAACTCAATATGGAGTCTAGGTTAGCTTTGAACTCTTGATAATCCTGCTTCCGTCTCCCGAGGTGCTGGGATTATAGGCATGCGCCACCGTGCCCAGCTTTATGTTGTGCTGGGGAATCACTTGGTAGGCAGGAGCTTTTAGACCCCTGCCTCAGCAATTTAGCGATTTAGCAATATTCTGTCTCAGAATAAAAAATAAAGCTGAGCATGTTGGTGCAGACCTGTAATCCCTGTACTTTGAAAGGCTGAGGCAAGAGGACACAGAATTTGAGCCCAGCCTGTGCAATTTAGTGATTTGGTGAGATCTTTCATCAAAAAATAAAAGGGGCTGGAGATGTATCTTAGTGTGAAAATTCTGGGTTCGATCCCCAGTACTGAAAAATGGAAATGGGGGTGCGCTGGCGCCTTCCCTTCCAGCAGGGGAGTTCCTGCTTTCAACCTCACTTTCTCCCTTGTACTTATCCCAATAAAATGTCAGAGAGAGAGAGGAAAATAAGATGGACTTTATGGAAAGAGAAAGGGAAAGGGGGGTGAGAGGGCAGGAAGACGACAGGGATGTGACATACAAATGTAGAAAAACAAAAAAGGCTGGGGACGTAGCTCCGTGGCCGAAGTGCTTGACTAGCGGGTGCAAGGGCCTGAATTCAACTTCCCAGCACCATGTAAACTGGCCATGTAAACTGGGGTGGAGGCATGTCTGTAATCCTAGCCAGGAGGCTGAGGCAGGAGGATTGGTGTGTGTTTGAGGCCACCCTGGGCTACATAATGAGTTCAGGGCCAGCCTGGATTATACAGTACCCTGGCTCAAAAAAGAATTCTGTATACATAGACTGAAAATTTGTTAGAGTGTATTTTAGATACTCCCTACCACACAGTTAAAAGTATGGAAGGTGATGTGTATGTTAATTTCCTTATTTGTAGTAGGCATTTCACCAAATATATGTCTTAGCAAAACAAACAGTATACCTCAGGTGTAGCAATGGAAAGTAATTTAAAAATTGTGCCAGACTTGGGGCTGGAGGAATGGCTCAGCGGTTAAAGTGCTTGCCTAGCAAGTGCTAAGTCAAGCAGTAAGTACTCGAGTTCAGTTTGCCAGCACCACATAAACCGGGCATGGTGGTGCACACCTGTAATCCCAGCACTCAGGAGGCTGAGACAGGAGGATTGCCTTGAGACCAAGGCCAGTTTGAGCTCCATAGCGAGTTCAGAACTAGTCTGGGCTGCAGAGTGAGACCCTGTCGCAAAAAAAAAAAAAAGTGCCAGACTTTCAAAATGGTAGGAATACAAATTGTACCTCCACTTTGGAAAAGGTTGACAGAAGATTCCTTTTAAAAGTATATTTTATAGTACCTTTTAATTTTACAAAATAGGTTTTTCAATGTGGTATTTTCATACATGTGTGTAACATCTGGATCCCATCCCTCCCCCTCTCCATTATATATTAAAGTGTCTCTTGGCACAGGGCCTAGCAGGTTTGCTGCTAGTCCCCAGGAGCAGTGAGAGCCCCCGTCTGCTGAGCGTCCCGGCTCCTGCCGTCTCCAAGGTGGCAGCGGGGCGCTGAGCGGGCTAGGAAGGTGCTCTGCAGTGAGCCCAGCCATCACTGCTGGCGAGGCAGGAGAGCTGGGGTGGAGACTGTTGTGCTCTGTGTGTGGGGGTGGGAGAGGCATGGCCCTATCTCTATCTGGAAGAGGGGGCAGGGCAGCCTGGGGGTGCTCCCTGCACCCTTAGAGGAGAGAGAATGAGGGGAGGGAGACAGCTCACACAGGAGGCACTCTTTTGGGTGGGGTTGGAGGGTGAGAAAATAAGGTGTGAGCAGAAGTCAGAGGTGTGGAGACCTGGAGGATGGCCAAGTCCCAGAGGAAATGGGGGCTGGGTGGAGACAGGTGCATGGGGCCCCAGCTCAGAAGGCCTGGGCTCAGTTTAATGCACCTGGCTGTGTTTTGGCTTTTCATTCTGCACTGGGCTCTGGTTTGTCTGCTGGTTCTGAGGGGCATGTCTGGCTTTGAATGCCTGGGTTGGAGGGGACCACGTGGGCATCTTCACCGTGGAGAATGGTGTTCACACATGAAGATGGGATGATCCCTTGGGCTGACTGCTCAGGGCTTGGGAGGTATAGGAGCACCTCTGTGGGAGAAGGGGTCCGTGGGGAGGGGATGGATTCCACCCCGAAGGTGAGAACAGCAGTAATGGGTGCCTGGGTGCATCCTGTGGTGGCCTTCCTCGTCCACACACTGGCTCTCTGCAGAGGCCCCTTCTTCTGCCAGTGCTCAGTCTTTCCCCAGGAACAGTGGCTGCCGCTTGCCAGATCCTGTACCAACCCTGTGAGGCTCCCACCCCAACTTGGAGCACCAAGATGCAGGGTCACTCAGCACAGGTGTCTGGGCCCACATGGCCTTGGTGATGGCCAAAGGACCTCCCTGACCTCCTGGAATGGCCTTTGGATGGGTCCCACCTAAACCTGCTCCTCCACTCTCAAGTTTTAGGCTTAACTGTTACCGTACTTGTGACAGCTCTTATTTACACAAACCTTTTGAGTACTTTGCATGGCTGATGTTTGAACAGAAGGCCTTGTGCAGGCTTTATGTGTGCCCTATCCCTGAGCTACATCTCCAGCCTCTTCAAAAACACTTTCTTAAAATGAGATCTAAACTGAACATGCCGGTCTCAAACTTGCAACCTTCCTGCTTCAGCCTTCCAAAATGCTGAGATTACAAGCCTGTGCCACAAGGCTCAGACTTTTCTTCTTCCTTTATTTTTTATTTCTGTGGCACTGGGGATGGCCTTTGCACTGAGATACATCCCCAGCCTTCTTCACTTTTTTCTTTTTATTGTGACAGGGCCTTTTTAAGTCGCTAAATTGCCTGGGCTTGAACTTGGGATCCTCCTGCCTCAGCCTCAGTTGGAATTACAGGCATGCTCCCTACCCCACCATACCTGGCTAGTTTTTGATGTGCTGGGAAATCATAGGACCATGCAGGTGCTTTAACACTTCTAGCCCCACTTCTCACTTGATATCTCCTGGCTGGTCTCTGTTGTTGGTCCGAGAAAGGAGGTGCCTACCTTCCACGAATGATCCTGTTTGGCCCCCTTGGGAGGGGAGCAGTGCACTGCCGACAGTGGAGTGCAACCCAGAAGGCCTGTGTCTCCCTGACGCTGTTAGCGCTCAGGATCCAAGGGGTCCTACTAGTGCGCTCACTGCCACCCCTTTTCACAAAGGCTGGGACACCATTAACTGTCATTTCTTGTCATAACTGGAGGTGGGGCTGGAGGAATAGCTTGGCGGTTAAAGTGCTTGTCTAGCAAGCTCAAGGCCCTGAGTTGGATTCCCCAGCACCACGTAAACTGGGCCCATAATCCCAGCACTTGGGAGGCTGAGGCAAGAGGACTGCCATGAGTTTGAGGCTAGCCTGGACTATATAGTAAATTCAAGACCATAATGGACTACACAGTGAGATCCCCGTCTCAGAAAACAAAAACAAAACAAACAAACAAACAAAAAAACTGGAGGTAATTTGTGATTCTTTTCCTTGAAGGCAGCATCTTTTTTTGGTGTGTGTGTGTGTCAGGTGTTAACCTGTTGCAGCCTTAGGCCTCTACTCCGTCATGCTGTGCTGAGTTTCTGTCTCCAGAGTCTTGAAGGGTACGTGGTAGAAGACGGGAGGCAGGTTGTGAAGGTGGCAGTTTATTGGGAAAATTCCAGAAGGGGAAAGGAAAGAGGAGGGTACAGCTTCTGGTAGTCAGAAGGGGGCCGGTAAATGTGGGTTGCCTGTGTGGCTCATGGTCTGGGGGGTTTCTAGTGTAGCTCAGTAAGGGGCTGTGCTCTGCGAAGCAGCTCGGTTGCTAGGGCTGGTTGCTAGATTCTCCGCCCCTAAGCTGCTGGTGGAGCCCACTCTGAAGTAAGTACTTCTCCCTTAGTCTCGGTCACTCATAGTTCTGGGGAGTGGGCAGCTACAGACTGTTAAGAATTATAGCCAGCTGCCTTTTCTGTAATCCTGCTTTCCAGCAGATTCTCTCCCTCTCTGGGAGCCCCTGTGTCCCTTACTGCCTACAACCCCACTGTCTCCTCTCACACAGGATCCTGAACTCACTGTGTAGCCCAGGCTGGCCTACAGCTCAAGGTGGACCTCCTGCCTTCAGCTTTTCAAATGCTGGGATTACAGGCATGAGCCACCACACCCAGTTTATGTAGTACTGGGAAGTTGAGCCCAGGGCCTGTTCTTGCTAGGCAGGTGCTTTCACTGCTAAACTAGGCCCCCGCGTGGGATCTTCATGATTGCGCACGGCTCTTACAAGAAAATAAGCATATAGTTTCGGATGCAGACACTTTTTTTTTTTTTTTGGTCATACTGAGGATCAAACAGAGCTACGTCCTTGGGCTCTTTGTATTGTTTAAGACAGGGTGTTACTTAAGTTACAAAGTTACCAGGCTGGGCTGGAACGTGGGTCCTCCTGCCTCAGCCTCCTAGAGTGCTAGGATTGCAGGCCTACATCGCCAGGTCCAGCTCACTGCCTTTTCCGCAAGCCAGGCTCACACGGTCTAGTGCATGGTGCTGGGAATCCTGCCAAGAAGGTGACTCAGTGGGCCAGACCCTGGCTGTACACCTGTGGCTGTCAGTCCCTTCCTCCAAATAGCTTCGTGAAACTGCTGGGTGCCCTGGCCCACGTGTTTTAAGCGCCTTTCATACTTCGCCCTGGCTCCTCTGGGCCAGGCGGTGGGGAGCAGCTTCCTCGCTCGCGACTGGTTTGCACCACCGTCCTGCCCGCTTCCCGGTGCCCACAGCCCTGACCCTCCGATGGCAGGGACATCAGCCACACAGGCCAGTTGCCACGAAGAGACACAGTGACTGGGAGGTTGATGGTATACTGGAAACTAAAAACCTGTGCCAGGCATTTTCCGGGGCGACTCAGTGCTTCGCTGCGCGGTTCCGGGGCCCCTCACGCCCGGCCGGCTGGTGGTCGAGGGTCGGATCCTACTCTAGTGACCGCTGTTGCGAGCTCGGGAGACGCCAGGCCTCGGCGCGGCGTTGGGCCCCGCGCCTGCGCACCCACCTGGGAGCCGGCCCCTGGGTCCTGTGCTCTACCATCAGCGCTCCGGGCGTCCCACGGAGGGGCTTAGCGCCTCTGGGACACTCACCTCTAAGGCTTCCGCTCACCCCTTGGTACAGTCACCCGTCCACGCCGCGTGGGCCGCCACCCCCCACCTGCGGTTGGCACGAGTTCCCACAGCCTGTCCTCGCGTGTCTCGGCGACACTCTCGGACAGGCCACGTCACGCCCGCTTTCCGCCCTTACGCAGAAACCCTGGGTCGAGTGTGGGACCGGCACCGCGTCGAGGCGCCGCGTCGCGCCGCACCCGCTTTTATAGCCGCAGGCGGGGGCGGGGCTAGCGGGCCGCGACGCGATGACGCAAAGCGCACGGGAGGCGGGGTTGGCGTGGCGTCGCTGCCTTGGTTTCTCGGCGCTCAGTCCTCTTAACCTCGCTCGGCTGCTCGGCCTCTTACCCCGCGGACCGGCGTCCGCCGCCCGCCGCCCGGCCCTCGCGCCCCCGGGCCGCGCCCGCCCGCCCGCCATGGGCCCGCGCCCGCCGCGCCGCCGGGCTGGGGCCCGCTGAGGCGCGGCGCCAAGATGGGCGAGGGCGGAGTAGGGCCCGAGCGCCAGCCCGAGAAGCCCGGGCGCCCCGCGCGCGCCCGCCCGCGCCGCCGTGGGGATGCCCGCGCCCGCCGCCGCGCCCTGAGCGCCTTTGTCTGCCGCCCGCCGCGGCCCTAGCTCGGCCGGCGCCGGAGCATGGAGCCGGGCCCCGCGGAGCCGCCGCCCGGCGAGCCCCCGGCCGGCCCCGAGGACGACGCGCGCCTTCGCGCCGTGTTCGACGCCCTGGACGGCGACGCGGACGGCTTCGTCCGCATCGAGGACTTCGTGCAGTTCGCCACGGCCTACGGGGCGGAGCAGGTGAGGGCAGCGCGGCGGCGGGCGGGCCGGGGTGCTGGGTCGGTTCCCCTGCCCGGCGCCGCCCGCGCCGCCTTCCTGCCTCGCGGAGGGGGCTCCTGCGCCCGAGGACGCCCGGCGAGGACGCCTGCTCGGGGCTCCGCGCCCCGGCTGTGCGCCCTCGGCGTCGCTTCTGTGGGTAGCCAGATGGGGAGCGCTGGCCGAGGTGCTGGGGATGGAGGATGCGCGCTTCCGTCCCTCCCGGGAGTGGCGACAGGGCGCGTGGGCGCTCCAGGGCGCGTGGCGAGTCCCGCAGAACTCCACCGGGGCCGCCTCCGGCCGGCCGAGAAGTGAGCTGCCAAGCGGCGAGTGGGTGCGGGGCCTCCGGCATCCTGCCCGCCGCCCTCCCGGCCTCCCGGCGCCCTTAGCACCTGGGGAAGTGCCGGCAGGGCTGTGGGTGCTCGATCGTCACGTCCACCTTCAGATATTTCATTCAGTAATACAAAACCCCAGAAGGGATGATCTGCTAATTTTCATGTTCGTCCTTTTTCACGCATGCAAACATTTGTTAAGTGGGTGTTCAAGTACATATGCATGTTTGAGCCAAGCAATCTGTAAGACTAGAGGTATAATCCACACATTGCTCCCAAGGGTGTCAGTCGTAACATTAAGAACTCTTAAACGGGACCCATGTGCCCTCCGAGTGTT
Source organism: Ctenodactylus gundi (assembly GCA_004027205.1). NCBI lineage: Eukaryota > Metazoa > Chordata > Mammalia > Rodentia > Ctenodactylidae > Ctenodactylus > Ctenodactylus gundi. Next base: position 7,330 of record PVKB01007424.1, on the reverse strand, counting down.
TACATCGTCTCCGCTGTCCACGTTTGTGTTTCCTGCCCACTCGCGCCTGGGAGGACTTGCGGCCTCCCGCATCCTCCTCGCTGGCCTAGAACTCCCAGTCTGGGCTCTGGGCTGGAAGCCATGGTTGGGTGGGTCCAGTGGGCAGAAGGAGAGGCCTGATGATTCGGGGTTGGTCAGCTCGGGTTGTACCGGGGGCAGCCTTGGTGGGGGTGGTCTCGGAGTGTGTCTTCTTTCTGACTCTGCCCGCTTAGGTTTTCACTTGCCTTGGCTCCTTGAGGTAGGTGTTAGGCAAGCAGAGTTCATCCCCGCTTAGCGGGTAAGGAGCTGGACTCCCAGAGGCTAAATAGCTTCCCAGGCCTCACGCATAGTGCTAGCTAGCGCATGGGCAGGGCTTGGTTTTTCGGTGCTTCACGTGTAGATGGTTCGGAATATTCCTGTGAATTCCAACTTTCACGAAATGCCCTTTGAGAAATATTTTTTGTTATAATTTCTCCGTTAGCCACATTGTGTGTGGGGGGGGGGATGACAATTTTGAATCGCTCTTTGGGGCTGAACTTTCTTATAATCACAAAATAAAAATGGGTCAGAATTCTTTGCCTCGACGGCTCCTGGTGGGTTTGAAGATTGTGGGTAGCTGCGATGACTCAGGGCCCTATGGGGATGAGGCGCAGAGGGGTCTCCTGTGGCATGGCGCTTGCTTCTTTGGGAAGCAGCAGCTTTGGGCTGAGCCAGGTGCCTGGACTCTCATCCGAGGTGAGGAGGGGCTTGGTTTCTTGGAGCAGTCTCAGCCACTATTTTGGAGTAGATAACGAGCAGGGTAATGACGGGTTGGCTTCTGTCTGAGAGCTTGGTAGCCTTTATTACGACTCAGGCTTGCTTTTCTCCAGGCCGGAGTGAGAGTGCATTACAGAGGGGCAGATGTGGAATATTTGCTGATGTATTAGTTTAGAACAAGGCACAGAGCTGGTGTATAACTCAGTGGCTACAGGGCTTGTCTAGCATGCGCAAGGCCCTGGGGTGATTCCCCAGTATCACATGAGCCAGGCACGGTGGCACAGACCTGTAATCCTGGCACCCAGGAGGCCGAGGCAGGAGGATTGCTGTGATTTCAGGACAGACCTGGACTACAGAGTGAGATCCTGTCTCAGAGAGAAGAGGGGGAGACGCAGCATTTTCCCTCGTGTTGAATATTCGAAAACTTGCATAAGGAAGCGTGCAGAAGACGAGTGGTCTAGTGGCCCATGCCCTGGCTCGCCAGCGGTCTTGGCTCATCTGTAAACCCCCTTTTAGTTTTTGCTTGTTGAGATGGGGTCATGCAGGTTAGCCTTGAACTTGCTGAGTAGCCCAGGCTGGCTTTGAGCTCTCAGTCTTGCTGCTGCTCCTGCATCAGCTTCCTGCTGCTCTCCACACTTCACAAACAGCTTGGATGTCACCTTTTGGTTTTTTTTTTTTTGGACAATCTCATTCTGTGGTCAAGTTTGATCCTGAGCTCACTATGGAGCCCAGGCTGGCCTTAGGGCAATCTTCCTGCGTCAGCCTCCCAAAGTGATGGGGTTGCAGATGTCTACCCCCGTGCACAATTTGTGTGCTGCTGGGGAATCGAGCTCAGGGCCTTGCTCTTCCTAGGCAAGTACTCCCTAACTGCTGTGCTGTTCCTCTGGCCCCTGAAGCGGATTCTTGTCATATTTCATTCTTAAATGTTTCAGTATGTATCTTTAAAAGACAGGTTTCTTTTTTTGGATGTTGGGGATTGAATTAGGGCCTTGTGCTTGCTAGACAAGTGCTCTAGCACTGGGCTACATGTCTAGGCTGGCCTAGAATTTTTGATCCTTCTGCCTTGGCCTCAGCCTCCTGAGTACCTGGGATTATAGGCATGGGCTACCATGCCCAGATTTAGGGCTTTTTATTTATTTAATTATTTTTGAGACAGGGTCTAGCTCTTTAGTCCAGGCTGGTCCTGAACTCACTGTGGAGCCCAGGCTGGCCTTGGACTCAGGGCAATCCTCCTGCCTCAGCCTCCTGAGTGCTGTGGATTACAGGTGTGCGCCACCACACCCAGTTTATGTGGTGTTGGGTAATTGAACATAGGGGCCTTGAGCTTGCTAGGCAGGCACTTTAATTGCTATGCCATTCCTCCAGCCCTATTTATTTGTTTTGTTTTTGAGATAGGGTCTTGCTGTGTAGCCCAGGTTAGTCCTGATCTCACTGAGTAGCCCAGGCTGGCTTGGCCTCATGGCAGTCCTCTTATTTCAGCCTCTGGGTGCTGGGATTATAGACGCGCGCCACCACGCCCAGTTTACGTGGTGCTGGGGAGTGGAACTCAGGGCCTTGTGCTTGCTAGGCAGATGCCTTAACTGCTGTGCCATTCCTCCAGTCCCAAAGATTCTTTTTTTTTTTTTTTAAGTATTCATTATTTCTCTGAATCTCAAGGGGTAGTTCAGATAAGCTGGATAACAGCAGTGAAGATGATAGATTTTTGACCTTCCCACCTTGAAATTTCAAAATACTGATGGTATGAGAGACTCTGGCCAATCTTATAACTGTCCTTGGCGATAAGAACTAGATTATCTTGATTTTTGTCTAATTTTAAGAGGTAACATGTTAGTGTCTTTAACATAACCTGCTTTGTGAAGGTGGTGTCTTGAATTATTTAAGTGGGTTGTCTGCATTTTTAATAGGGCAGCTCCCGCTTGTCATAGACTCGCTGAGCAGTGTCATGGCGTGTTTGGGTGTCACCATGTCATCTGGTAGGGAGTCAGGTGTAGTTTGCCATGACCTGCGCTATAGCATAGAGCCAGCAGCTGGAGGAGGAGGGCAACCACGGTGGAGCAGGACTTTCTAGCCCTGGCTGGGTAGAAGGTGGGAAGTTGCACTAGGTCACCTTCAAGGCCTCCATCCTCCAAACACGGCCTTGCACACTGGGACAACCGATGCCCTTGCACTCACCCCTGCCCGTTCTGCAGGGAGTTGTAAATTAGCTCCATGAGTGGTGTGAGATTGGTTTCTTTTGGCTTTGCTTTTCTTTTTTTTGGACAGCATCTTATGCTATAGTTCAGGCTGATCCTGAATTTACTATGTGACCTAGGTTGGGTTCAAACTCACGTCAATCCCCCTGCCTCAGGCTCTGGAAAGCTAGGATTACTGCCATGTGCTACCACGCAAGTCAAGTGCTTTAACCTATGTGCCGTTCCTTCAGCCCCAGCGTGTTCACATTGTAACAGTTCTTGATCCTTGCTAGAATATGCTGCCTGAGCTCAGAAAGCTTGGTGGGCATCGTGAAGTGGGTGTGCAGAGGTCTCCTTGCTTTTTACCCCTGCACCTCCACTGGCAGCAGTGGGCATTCCCGGGGGCATTCAGCTGCCCCTTGAGTGGCTGCAGCTCCTTTCCAGGCTCTCTTGCTTTGGGTTGGGTGGGTGAGCTGGGGTGGGATATGTGTGAGTGAGGGAGTATGCACCTTGGGGTCTGTGTTGACTGAATTGCTAAAGGCTAATGAAATTCCTGCTTGTACTTGGATTACAGGCAGCCTTTAAAAAGTGCCTTTTTTATTACACAAGTAATACTTATTAGGAAAACACTGGTTTCTGTACTTTTCACCTGAGAGTTCAAAATCCTGAGTATATGGGAGACTCTGGCTTGTCATGTTATTGCAAATAGTATGAGGGGATAGCAAAGAGAGTATCCTGATTTTTTGTCTTAATTGTCTGGAAGAGCATGTCCAATGCCTTTTTTGGTAATCTATTTATGAAAGTAGCATTTTTAGTTACTTAAACGAGTTTTCTGAGATTTTATTTTTTGTGTTTTGGGGGTGTCTTAGTTACTTTTTGTTGTTGTGACCCAATACCCGACATTCATTGATTAAGGGAGGGTAAGTTTATTTTTAGCTCACAGTTTCAGAAGGTCACAGTCTGTTCACAGGTGGCTGGCAGCAGTGGAAGGACATGGCAGAGGCAGAGGCAGAGGTGGAGGCTTCTCCTTCCAGCACTGCAAACAGAAAGCCACCTCAGTTCCTGGTTAAGTTCTAGAAGGAAGGCAGGAAGCAGCTTATATTTTCTTCCAGGCCCTTCCCAGTGATCCATCCCTTCTGGGTCCAGCCTCAGTATTCTGCCCCTTCCAGGTGTGGTTCCTGTCTGCCACACGCCCAAAATCTAATTCACACGTCTGTAGCCAGTCCACACACCTTCAACATGCAGTCGGCCACACGTCAGTCTTCTACTACATACCCATAATTCACTCCTCTACACCAGGCCCCGTCTCCCAGTATCCCATGGTTCCTCAGACAGTTCATAACATCTAAACACAGGAGACTCTGGGGGACATGCCAGATCCAAACCACAGTAGGTTAATTTTCCTTTTAAAAAATCACTTACTTATACCATCCCTTTCCGCTTCCGACCCTCTTCAAGCTCATCCCCAATATCCTCTCTCCCTCTCTACAAAATGTGTCTTATTTTCTTCCATCTCTTTTCTTTATGGCTAGGTTTTCCCATATTAGAGAAATCATATATTTAACTTTCTGTGTTCGATTTATATTTTTAGTTTTTGCGATAGGGTCTCATTTATGTATTCCTGACTGGGCTGAATACAGGTGTGTGCCACCATGCCCTGCTATCAGAATGTTTATTACTGGTCTGGAGGAATAGCTCAATGGCTAAAGAGCTTGCCTAGCAAGTGCTGAGTGCCCAAATGCGTTTCTCCAGCACCACATACGGTGGGCATGATGGTGCACACCTAACACACCTAGCACTCGGGAGGCTGAGTCAGGAGAATCACTGTGAGTTAGAGACCAGTCTGGGCTACATAGTGAACTCAGAACCAGCTTGGACTACAGAGTGAAACCCTGTCTCAAAAAAAAAAAAATTAATGGAGTTGGAGAAATAGCACAGCAGTTTACAGTACTTGCCTAGCAAGTACAAGGCCCTGAGTTTGATTCCCCAGCAGCACATAAACTAAGCATGGTGGTGTATGCTTAGAGTCCCAGCACCTGGAAGGCTGAGGCAGGAGGATAGCTCTGTGTTGGAGGTCAACCTGACCTGGCCTGAAACCCAGTCTCAAAAAAAAAACTTTCAGGATGAAAATTTTTTTGTTACTGAAAATTTTATGCCATGTAAGTAAAGAAAACAAATAACAATACTTTATGCTTTGTTAATATTGTATAGTTATGTAAAGTCTTCAGAAAAAATTAGAAAATCTCAAAAAACACTTTTATTTCATATAGTTTAGAATTGCCTTAGAGTAAATATGTGGGGCTAGAGGAATAGCACAGCGGTTAAAGCTCTTGCCTAGCAAGCACAAGGCCCTGGGCTCGATTCCCCAGCACCACGTAAGTGGTACACACTTACAATTCCAGCACTCAGGAGGCTGAGGCAGGAGGATTGCTGTGAGTTGAGGACAGCCAGGCTATATACAGAGGGAGACCCTGTTTCAAAAAAAAGAAAAAAAAGAAATATGTGAAAAAAATTGTGGGCTGTCATAAACCAGATGATAAATACATCATGGAAAGTTTCTGTGAAAAAAGAATTGTTGTTGTTGTTGTTGTTTTTGAGGTACTGAAGATAAAAGATAAAACACAGGGGCTTCACGCCGAACTACACCCCCAGCTTTTTTTTTTTTTTTTTCTTGGAGACCGAGTGTTGCTCTGAAGTCTGAGCTGGAGCTCAGGCTGGCCTCAAACTCATGGCAGTCCTCCTGCCTCAGTCTCCGGTGTGTGCTGGGGTTACAGGCGTGCACCACCACGCCCAGCTTTGTGTGGTGCTGGGGAATGGAACTCCAGGCCTTGTGCTTGCTAGGCAAGTTCTTCCCCCTCGACACTGTTCCTCCAGACCTGTTTTTATTTTTTATTTTTTGATTTTGAGTCAGGATCTCCTAAGTTTCCCAGGCTGAGCTTAAATTTAAGATCCTCGCTCTTCAGCTTCCAGAAGTGTGGGATTACTGGTTTCTCCCACTGGCTGTCGAAACTTTTAAAACAGGATCTTATGAAGTACACACATACAGGGCCCAGTGGTGGAGACTTATTTTGGAAAATAGTGCCCCTGACAATGGCATATATTTCAAACAGTACAAGAGATCATGTTTATTATGATCTGTTGATTTATTACTATTTGTTGCATTGGGGATCAGACCTAGGGCCATCACACTGAGCAAAGAGCGTACTTGATTTTGGAACCAAGAACAGAGGGTAAAACCTTCCTTTAACCAGAGAGGCCAGGAAAAGGGTTTCCCTTAAGCTCATTTTTGCTTTTGATTTTGAAACAAGGTCTCACTAAATTGTTAAAGCCCAGGCTTGGCTGGAACTTCTGCTGTTCCAGCCCTCAGGAATTCGGGGATTACAGGTATGTGCCACCGCTCCTGTTTATGTGTTACTGGTGCATGCCTATAATGCTTGAGCTGTTTAATGACTTAGGAAGACCCAGCCTCAGAACAAAAAATGAAAACACAGCTGGGATGCAGCTCAGTGCGAAGGCCCTGGGGTTCAACTCCAGGAGCAAAAACATGTTGAGCCCTACAGATAAATATTTATTTATTTATCTTTGAGACGTCATTGTGCTCTATAGTTCAGACTGGTCCTAAACTCACTGTGTAGCCCAGACTAGCGTTGAACTCACAATAATCCTGCCTCAGCTTCCCGGAGCTCTGGGATTACAGAGTGCTGGGATGACAGATGTGTGCTGTCACACCTGGTTTAGATAGTGCTGGGGCGTGAACCCAAGCCCTTGCATCTGCTGGGCAAGTGCTTTAACTGCTAAGCTATCCCTCCAGCCCCAAAGATAAATATTTATGTATTTTATTTTGGCTTAAAGTATATATTGATATAAAGATACATGTAAAGAAACCTAGAATTTTTTTTTGTGTGTGTGTGTGTGTGTGTGTGTGTGTGTGTGTGTGTGCTGGGGATTGAACCCAGCATCTTCATATGGAGCTACATCCCCAGCCCTTCAAAATTTTTCCGTAGTGAAGCAATCTTGCAGGCTGAGAAAATAGCTCAGCAGTTAACGCGCTTGCCTGGTAAGCTCAAGGTCCAGAGGTGGTTTCTCAGCAACACATAGACCAGGGGTGGTGGCGTCTGCATGTAATCCCAGCACTCAGGAGGCTGAGGAATTAACATGTGGAAATACTGATTGAAGACTGTCATTACTTATTATTACTGGCTTTGCAGGACTGAGGATTGAACCTAGGGCCTTCATGCTGAGCTGCGTCTTCAGTCCTTTATTTTAAGAAAGGGTCTTGCTGAGAAGTAGCCTGTGATGGGCTGGAGTCTGGGATTCCTCCTCCTGAGCCCTCTCGCATGTGGGGATTGTAGACGTGTGCTTCCGTGCCCGCCCGCCCTTGGCTT
>PVKB01007423.1:0-35200 GCA_004027205.1 Ctenodactylus gundi | reverse complement strand
GGGGGGGGGGGGGTTGGTCAGTGTTGCAGGCACTGCCAGAGCTTCCCGCGCCTTTTGCATCTGCCTCTCCAGGTTGGTCCGCGCTCCCTTCACCCCCACAGAAAACTCATCTACCTGTCGGCCTTCCTATCTGGGAAACGGAGGCCCGGTCCTTTGGCGCGCACGTGGGCGCTGCTGGAGAATTACACACCGGTGGTCGACTCCGGGGTGGGGTGGGGTGGGCGTGAAGGGACTGTCACCAACTGCCACCTGCTGTTAGAATAGAAGGGTCCTTGGCCTGCTGTGGCGCCTTCCTATGGGACCATCCCATGTCTTTTTCCCCCCAGACCTTTACACGAGTTACAACCCCAATACATTTTTATTTGGTATTGTGAGACAAAGGTCTCTCTGAGTTGCCTAGGTTTGCCTCCAGCCTGCGATCCTCCTGCCTCAGCCCACAATTGTGCTGCGATGAAGGCACTGGGCCACAGGCCTGCAGAATCCGGAAGACCACAGAGGAGTGAGGCCAGGAGAGTTAACCCGCGAGGACTTCCACCTTCTCTGGAGTCTCCTGCGGATCCACACACTCTGTTCTGCAGCTTGAGGCCAGCAGGTCTCCCCAAGGCACAGATTTCCAGGTACAAGATTCACAAGCAGAACCGGATGTGCCCTGACCCTCAAACCTCTGTGGTATGAGCCAGAAACATGTTTTCCCCAGGATCCAGGATCTGGGAGTAGCCCAGAGGAAGGCTGGTGGCCTGAGGCTCTGGTCCCATGACTGTCCACTCCCCCTCCTCCCCGCCCCACCCACTCCACACACACACACACACACACACACACACACGCACACACACCCCCACACACACACACACACCTGGGACCTGCCAGAGCAAATGAGAAGGACGCAGGCCTGTCTCCCAGCACTGTGGGTGGCTGAGGCAGGAGGATTCCAAGTTTGAGGCATGCTTGAGAGACTCAATGAAACCCTGCCTCCCACCCCACCCACCCCCCAATAAAAGAATGGGCCAGGAAAGCAAAGGCCCTGGGGTTGGATCCCCTGTACTACTGACACATCCTACAAAAAGACAGCTAGGAGCTTCCAGAGGCTTTCTGCCCAGCTGCCCTACGATAAAACTTTAGATTTCTGGGGAATCATCTGCTGGCTGCAAGAATGGCTGAGTGTCAGTGAGGGGAAGCCTGGGGTGCTGCCTACATTTGGCCCTGACCCCACAGGTTCAAACCATGATGGACCTCAGGGAGGCAGCCCTCAAGTTCCAGGTTCTCAGCCATTCACCAATCTCCCCAGCTGGTCACTCAGCAACTCTCCTCTAGCAGGGTAAATCACTGGGGCCACCAGGGGACACAGGGAAGTTCCCCAGCCACCGCCCCAGCTGCTTATAAAGGCTGCAGAGCCAGGGTGCTCAGTGCAGAGGCCTGGGTGAGGTGGGAGGGCAAAGGGGCACGGCCTCTTCGATTTTCTTTTGTTTTTGTGGCCCTGGTCAAACTTGAGGCCTTCCCACTGAGCTATATCCCCAGCCCTTATTTTATTTATTTTTCTTTTTTGTTTTATTTTGCTATTTATTTATCTTAGAGACAGAGTCTTGCTCTGTAGCCCAGGCTGGTCCTGAACTTATTGGTGTAGCCCAGGCTGGCCTTGGACTCAGGATAATCCGCCTGTCTCAGCCTCCCTTGTGCTGGGATTACAGGTGTGCGCCATCACTCCCAGCTTTATGTGGTGCTGGTAATGCAACTCAGGACCTTGTGCTTGCAAGGCTAATGCTTTAACTACTGAGCTATTCCTCCAGCACCCCCTTTTTAGTTTTGATATTGAGGGAGGGTCTCCTTAAGTTGCTGTGTTGCCCAGGCTGGGCTCTCATGTCCTGATTCTAGTCCTCCTGCCTCAGCCTCCCCCGGAGAGCTCTATGTAGTGTGTCAAGTGACTCTCTGGTGGGTGCCTGTGATTGGCCTCCATCTCCTGACCCTTCCTAGAGGTGTCAGCCTGACCTGTAGGAGCTCAGAGCCCCAACCCTCCCTTCATGTAGTGAAGACAGGTCTTCCTGGTACCTACCTCCTCCTCAGCATCATCACCAATGTGGTCTAGGGCCGGTATGCATACACTCAGGCTGCCAGGGAGATGCCAGCCCAGGAAAAGGACCCAACAGACTCCTACACCACACCAGCGTCAAAGGCTGTTCATATCTGAGCAAGTGGCTCCAGGCTGCTATGTGTGCTGCCGAAATGAACACCTTGTGAAAACCTGCAGCCACCTTTCTGTCCTGTGGGGACCTGTAGCAAGCTATCTAGGTATCCTATGGACTCAGCAGCCCAAATCTCCCCATACCACGCTCCTGGGCTCTACACACCTTCAAGACACCTTCACCTCCACTGTTGCAGAATTGCAAGAGCGACATGTCAGAAATCCAAAGCATTGCTCTCCCCAGAAAGGGGGCTTTTGCCATGCCTGGTGGTGCAGGCCAGTCATCCTAGCACTCTGGAAGGCTGAGGCAGGAGGGTCACAGGTTCAAGCCTAGCAGGGGCAATTTAGCTATATAATGAGACCCTGTCTCTAAATCAAAAAAAGGGGGGGGGGGATGTAGCTCAATGTGAAGATTCTGGGCTCAGTCCCCAGTACCACACACACACACACACACACACACACACACACACACACAAATATTTGGTACAAAGAGTAGAATTGAGGGAGAGACACCCAGTGGTGCCTCATACCTGTGGGCTTCATGGGACCTTAGAGTCTAATCTCCTGAAATGATCTGAGTTTTGTGGTGTACTGTAGAGCACTGTGCATAGCTACCCAAGACAGAATCATCATCTTAGATTTGTGGGTAGCGGAATTGCTGGGAGTCCAGATGCGGGCAGGAGGAAACCATTGTTCCCAGCAATAAGATGGAATCGTTGTGTTTCATGTGACCATCTGTGGTCTTGTCTATGAGTACACATACATTTATTTGTCTTCTTTGTCCTGCTTTGCGGTAATACTAGAATACCACAAAATTCAAATTGCTTATAAATCATTCCCTCTGAAGCCAGGCTTGGTGTCACATGCCTGTCACCCTAGCATTCTGGGAGGCTGAGGCAGGAGGATCGCAAGTTCCAACCCAGCCTGGGCAAACATAGCAACTTAATGACAATCTGTCTCAAAGTAAAAATAAATAAGTAACAAATAAAACGTGTGGGGTGTAGCTTAGTGTGAAGGCCCTAGATTTGGTCCCTAGTATGGCAAAGAAAAGAAATGGTTTCACACAGTAAGACCCAGAATCGAGAATCCAACTTCTAAAAATGCTAGAACAAAAGTGAGTGGCTGAGATGGGGGTTAGCCTGTCGGCAGGACACTAGCCCAGCACATGTGAGGATCTGAGTTCAATTCCCAGCACCCAAAAAGAATGACAGAAGAAGAAAGAAAGAAAAGACAGAAGGAAGGAAGGAAGGAAGGAAGGAGAGAAGACAGGCAGGCAGCATCCCGAGTGGATCCTGGGGGTCCAGAGGGCCACTCCCAGCTGCAGTGAAGACGCAGAACTCCCTTGAGATCCTTCGTGCTACAAACTTGGCAACACGTCTTTATTTAGAGTAAGATGTGTTCACATCCAGCATGACAAATTTTGTACAAAGTTCACAATTTAAAAATGAAGTATCACAGCAACTTTGTGATTCCACACATTTATAGCAAAATTAAAGTGTCAACAAACCCATGCCGTGTCGTACAAAAATAAATCAAACTTCAGGTCCACAGAGAGCACAATAAATAGTTTATACAAAATTCTGTCTTAATAATAAATGATTACTTAAATTAACTTAGAAATGAATATGAACAATAAGTTATAATAAATAAGCTCTCATGAGTCACAAGAATTCCATTATGAAAGGTCAGCATTCTAACAGGTGACACCTTTGTGTGTGTGTGATCCCTTTATACAATAGTCACAGATAACTTCTGATTTGATATTATGTACCAACGTTACATGAGCAGCGGATTTGTGCTTAGAATCCCTTTCCATTGTACATAGGTGAGAACAAGAAGAATTCAAACGGACACTACCTAGTACTCTACTAAAAGCATTACTACATTGGCCAGGAAGCTGCAGACAATACGCCGTGGGGAGACGGCACGTCGCTAATGAGCAGGAGCCCTCCCCAGGGAGCTGAGGGCCCCGGGGGACAGTGTGTGTTTATGGCGACAGGTACCTTCCTCCTTCAGCTCTCAAAAAAGAAAGAAAGCGAGAGAGAGAGAGAGAGAGAGAGAGAGAGAGAGAGAGAGAGAGAGAGAGAAAGAAAATAAAGTCATTTCTGAACGTGGCAGCTGCAATGAACCGCACAACAGAAAGGGGGCGCTGTTGTGCAGCGTCCCAAAGTAATTACATAATTTTTTTTCTTTTTTTTTCCTTTTTTTCTTTTTTCTTTTTTTTTTTTAATTTTCCCCCAGCTAAGTTAATAAAGTCCTCGTGGGAAACTGTAAGCATTTGTACAGTGGGCAGTATAAAGTGCAGCTGGGATGTACATATATTTATACATATATATATATATAGACCGAGGTTGAGTATTGTTATCAGAATATTTGTCGTGACATCCCTGTAGTCTCCCTTAGCAACTGGGCCAGCCGCGAGGGCATCTTGGTGAATCCACCAGGTTCAGCGCCACGAGACCACTGACACGGTAATTGCACACCTCCGCGCGGACGTGGAGGGCCGGGTATGTGCAAACAGTCCACTGGCACGCTGTTGGGACAATCACCCTGTAAGTCCTGTTCTGCTAAAAATATTTTTTTATTTTATTTTTTTACAAAACCCATTTTTTTTTTTAATTTCATAACAAAATGTGAAAGTACTTCTGTACTTCCCGCATAACATCAAGACACGGGAGGGAGAGATGCTACTAGAAGCAGTGAGGCCGGCATCCGGGGAAGACGACATACGTCCGAGGGCCACTCAGAAGGCGTGGGGGCGGGGGACACGCGGGAATCAAAAGTGGTCGTATGCATACACATAGTGCAGTCATTTGGGATAAAACAATCAAACCTCAAAGGTATGAACAAGTCTAAGATGAACTCTAGTTCTTAAAGCAAAAAAAGTGCCGAAGTAGTTGCTTTTAAAATATGATTGCATTCACCCTCAGAATATAAGGTCACAGGAAACCAGATAAGGCTGTGCAATTGGCCGGTGACCAACTGGACCCAGAGGATGGGAGGACAGAAAAGTCTGCCGGTTTCAGGGTGCTCTAGAGAAAGGCTTGTTCAAAGTCAGCCGAGGGCAAGAGAGGTAAGGGAAGTGTATTGAGCTGCTTGCCCAGCCATCCAGAGGAAAACTCCAGTCAAGTGACCAAGAATATTCACAAAGCCATCAGCCCTTATCCCTCGGATGTCGAATAACAATATGACAATGGTCTTTGAAAGTGATAAGAAGGGGTGGGGGATAAGTGCTCATAAAGGACCTTTCCTTTTTTTTTTGTTTCTGTTCAAATTGAAAACACAACTTCTGCAGGGTGAGCTACATTGGGGTGACAGTTCAGAGGGGCGCGGGGCTCTAGGAGGAGATAAGAGCAAGTTGTTCGAAGGTTACTGAGAACTCAAAGGACCTCTTCGCGCTGTCCACCTCTGACACGCTCTGTCTTAACGGAAGTCTCCATAGTCACACCATGTAATGTTTAGGAGTTAATTTAAAAGTGCTGCTTTAAGCTGCTTTGAGTCTTCTGCCAAGTCTCCATGGCTTGGTGTTGTCTTACAATAAATTACTTATTTCATTTCTTACAGTTAATCCGTACGCCATTTCCTTGGAATGCAAAAAAAAACTTATTTATTGCCCCCACCACACACCATCTTCCTAAAACAAACAAACAAGAGAGAGCACATGATATTTCCAAGCATCGTTCAAAAATAAAGCACTTTTTGCAACCAATTCTCGCTATGAAACAATATGCACAGGAGAGACGTTACTTCTTAAGTTCCGCCAGGTCCTCCTCCAACGTGAGGCAGACAGTGACACCTAAGAGTGGCCTCAGGGCCACGGTGGGGTCACGCGATGCTGCTGTGGCTGTTGTTGGTTTTTTTGTTTTGTTTTTAATTTTTTTGTCCATTTCAGTTCAAAATACTAAAACATTTACTTACTAGAGCATTAAAAAGAATTTACACTCTATGTTCTGATCAGCTTACCTCTTCAGAAATATATATATATATATATTTATTTATATATATATATTCCCCAGATGTGCGTACAATTAGCAGCTATAAACATTACATGGGATATCACACTATGTCAGCTCATGTGAGAACATACAAAATGTGGACGTATTGAAAAACTAGTCTGCAGATACTATCTTTAAAGCAAGACAGAAAACCATCGTGAAGTCTCGGAAGCATGACACTGTTTCCACAGAAAGAAATAGAGAACACTTTCTGATAAGTTACAGCAACCAAAAAGAAACAAAAAAGCAAGAGGCAAATCCTTTCTTAAGCAAGAGGGATGTCTCATCTCTAGAGCAGCTGTTCAGACCTGAATTCCTCTCACAGCCTGCTTTATATTTTCCAGTAGGGCTTTATTTTCTGGACTCTGATAACGGTCTTGATTTGTATACATTTCCGTCAAAGTAGTCACGTAAGCATCAAAATTTTGTTCATTGATTGGATCCTACGAGATATTAAATAGTAGTTCATATATAGCTTTTTTCTTTCCCGATATTTCACAAAAGCATCCCACAGAATCATAGCATCAGGGCACCGTGTGTCCAGCACGGTTCAGGAGCCCCACTCTCGGGGTGTGCAGGAACTTAGGGGGTTCGGCAGCCCTGCCGATGTGGCTAGCATAATGTTACGGTTTCAGGGTGGTACCCAAAAAAAAGCATCCAAGGGCTTGGAAGCACCATGGGGTCACAGTACAAGGACACGGAGTCGCGGAGTGGACCATGGTGGCTCTGTGGCCCACGTCCTGCGGGCTCAGTCACTTACCATGTGGGGCAGCTGGATGTTGGCCAGGCTGTGAATCAGGGACTGGCTGAGGTTGGCCAGCTCGTGCAGCAGGGACTCGTTCTGCTGCTCAATCACCTTGTTCTCCTCCTCGATGGTCTTCAGGTTGCTCTCCATGGTGGTGATCTGGACACAAGGGTGGGCAGACATGTAACACGAGGCAGGTGGCCCTAAGGGACCACAAGCAGCAGACCCAGAGGCGGGAACCATCTGCTTACCCAAAGGTTTCACAGGGAAGAATTTGCCTAGTTCTAGGCGCCTCCCCTCCCTTCCCCTTCCCTGGGTTTTAACATGCAGAGACTTTAAACTGAGTTACATCCCTAACTCATATTTTTATTCATTTAAATTTAAAATTTTTATTTAATTTAGTTTTGTGGTCCTGAGGCTCAAACCCAGGGCCTTCCCACTGAGCTTCATTCCCAGCCCATTTATTATTTATTTATTTATTTATTTATTTGAGACAGGGTCTTGCTAAGTTACCAAGTTGCCCGGGCTAGGCTTGAACTTGAGATCTTCCTGCCTCAGCCTACAGAGTGCTTAGATAACAGGTCTACACCCCCACACCTAGCATAATGCCTCTCTCTCTCTCTCTCTTTCTCTCTCTCAGGAATCTCTCCAACAAGCAGCCACAGCCAAGCATTGTATAGACTCACGTACATCGTGTTCATTCTGCCTTAGAGTCAGCAGGCCATGGGCTGAGGCACATAAAAACTGTGAGCCCAAATTGATCTCTCCTCTTGTAAGTTGTAGGTACTGGGTACTCTATCCCAGGAACAGGAAAGCGAGTAGGACACAGATACTGGGAAAGCTTGTTACACACACACAGAGACACACAGACACACACACAGACACACAGACACACACAGACACACACAGACACACAGACACACACAGACACACACAGACACACACACACACACACACACACACACACACACACACACACACACACACACACACACACACACAGAGTCACCTGCACATATAGGCACTTTCCTCCAGCCCAGGCCCAGGAGTCTTAAGCCAGGTCCTGCATCTTGAAGTCCTGGCATGCTGACTGCCAGGCTACATGTCACACCACGAGTCCATAACATCAGGGACTGGAACGTCCCCAGAGCAGGTGACCCCAGGGAATGGATGCTCAGCAAGGTGTCTTACGAAACACCCAACACACATGGATGAGAAGCCGGCGGCCCATGGCTATTTCACCGGAGCAAAGGTTGCCACCAGTGACTTCAGCAGAGGGCCAAGACACATGGTAAATAAACATAAGGATAATGATAATAATAAAGGGAAGCCCTGTGGTGCAGGCCTGAAATCCAGACACTCTGGCAGGCTGAGGCAGGAAGATCTCAAATAAGAGCCCAGTTTGGGCAAATTACTTACTCAATGTGACACTGTCTCAAAATAAAAAGTAAAAATGGGCTGCAAATGGAGCTCAGGGTAAAGCGAAGGTCCCGGGTTCAATCCCCAGCACTACAAAAAATAAATAAATAAAACACGGGGGTGGGTAGCACAAAAACACAAGGGGCTGGGTCCCCTTCCCGGCAGTGACAGCAGCTCTCCGCCGTGCTGCTCCACGCGGGACGCCCAGCCACGTGAGAATTGAGGCCTCAAAAACTGTTACCTGAGTTCGGAGTTTGATCATGTCGGCCTCCAT
Source organism: Ctenodactylus gundi (assembly GCA_004027205.1). Classification (NCBI taxonomy): domain Eukaryota; kingdom Metazoa; phylum Chordata; class Mammalia; order Rodentia; family Ctenodactylidae; genus Ctenodactylus; species Ctenodactylus gundi. Next base: position 26,591 of record PVKB01007423.1, on the reverse strand, counting down.
CTGCGAATTGGACTCGTTCAGCTCCTTGATTTCTTCATCCAGCTGTTTGATTTCTTCATCATTTTCGATGCCTGTGACGGGAAAATGAACACGTGAAGAGGATCACTCCTGAAAACGGGAGGATTAGAATCTTGACACCGTCCTGGCTGGCTTGAGCTTGGCCCCCTCGTGCCTAGGCCTCCCAGAGCCCTGGGATGACAGTCCCTCACCCTGAGGCCAGGCCTGGACTTTCTTTTCTTTCAGAACCTCTGTCCCGCTGCCCTGTCCTTCCCTGGGAGCAGTACATGCACCGGTTCTGACTGCAGCCTGAGGGTTTCTGCTTCAGCACCTGCCACGTTGGGCTGGGACACCAGCTGAGTGTCCCGCCAGGTACCAGGTGCATGGTCAGAGTGAAGGTTTGCTGTCTTTCTGACAATAAACCTGGCTACTTAATGACCAGGGAACAGAGGGACCCGGGCCCCCTGTATCCCAAAGTGGGATCCTTTTGTTCTCAGGTGGGTTATAGGGAAACAGAAATGGTGGGTCTAAGAACATCCAGACAGTGGAGAGCCTATTTGGGTGCATCCACCCTGGGGCCGTGTGGGTGCCGGGTGCAGAGGCATCCAGGCCAGGGCCCCTAGGACGTGGGTGGCAGGCAGAGCTGGAGCCATCTGTCCTTCTTCCATCCACGAACAGAGGCTGTGACAGCTAGCTGAGAACAGGGAGGTGGCAGCCCCGGGGAAGGGTGTGGTTACCATTGCTGGCCCGCTGCTTAATGGTCAGCATCTGCTCTCCGGACAGCTTGGCCTTCTTCATGGCTGATGTGGCCCTCGGGCATCCTGACAGGCTGCGGACCAGACACACACAGCCATTAGTAGCAGGTCCCCTTGGGCCCCCACCCCATGGAGAGATGCAAAGCTATGACAGAACAGCCTCCCAGGCTGGTTGCCCACTCAAGCTTCTCCGGATACAGCCAGTGTGAGCACACAGGAGACATATGAGTGTAGTGACCCATGTGTCACCATCATCATGGGGGGCTGGTCGTGGCCTCTGGGCTGTGGGACCCAGAGTAGGGTTCCCAGGGGAGCACACTCTTGTCCCCTGGGCCGACTAAGCTGCCTAGAACACTTCCTTTGTGAGAAGTATTAAACTTCCACAAAGGCTAAACTCCACACTCGATATCAAGTGTTTGAAAATACAAGGTTAGTCAGGTGTGGTGATGCAAGCCTGTAATCCCAGCACTCAGGAGGCAGAGGCAGGATAATTGCCGTGAGTCCGAAACCAGCCTGGGCTCCACCATGAGCTCAAGACCAGCCTGGGCTACAGAGCGAGACCCTGTCTCAAAAATAAAATAAAATAAAAATAAAGAAAAACAGAAGCTGAGCTAGGGTGCACACACCTACTATCCCAGCACTCTTGGGAGGCTGATGCAGTAGGATCCCAAGTTTGATCCCAGCCTGGACAACGTAGCAACTTAGTAAGACCCTATTTCAAAGTCAAAAAACTAAAGAATGGGCTGGGGGTGTAGCTTAGTGTGAAGACCCGGGGCTCAACGCTTAGTGCCACAACAAATAAGTAAATAAAACCACACCAGAAACAAACCAAAACCCCAGGACCATGTGGCATGATCTACCTTAGTCACCAGATCAGGCACAGTTGTGCAACTTCTAGCTCTTACCCTAAGTCAAAAAGACCCCGAAAGGTCAACGTTTCGAATCAGTCCAGGGCATTGGGGCAGCCATGACAGTGCTTCCAGAGCCGCTTCAGGAAGTGGCGAGGACAGGATAAGTGTGTTCAGAGAAGGGGGGAAGGTCGGGAGGGGGAGTCACAGCAAAGTGACTTTCATTGTGATACATTTTTGTTGAACGTAAGCGTGCACTGTGTGCCTGGGTCACACTACGTGAATGTTGAACTTTTGCCACCTCCTGAATCTGCAGCATTCTGCCGGCCCTCCTATAAGCACTGCACGGTGTGTTGGGGTCATTTCTGTTTCTGTTTTCCTCACAGTCAGTGGCAGACTGGGCCAGTGACATAATTATCAGGACCATCTCATCAATGCCTGCATGAATGGAGCGAACTTCCTCAGTAGCTCCTCACTCTCTGTGGTCTGGGACATTTGCCAGCAGACCCACAGTGCAGGCCTCAGTGAGGCTGGGCAAAGTCGCGGAGCCGCGTCACGGACTCTGTGGTTCCAGGTGGCAGGTTTCTCCTCGGTCTGTCTGCTCTTCCTGGAGGAGGGGCACACATTTCTGGGCATGCCGCATAGCCCACAGTGCGTCCTTCCTCCTGCTTCTGCCCACATGATGACACCCATGAGGCACAGCCTCCCTGGGCAAAGGGGTAGCACGCAGAGCTGAGAAAGACCCCAGCAGGAGCAACCACCGTAAGTAGCACTTGGCAGCCCAAATAGCATACTGGGAAGCTCGCGTCAGGCTAGCAGAGAGGGGACCCACCAGTTTGGTCCCTGTCTCTACACCAGGGAAGCTCTATCACTCCTCTCTCTTGCTATGTTTTCTTTTCTTTTCTTTATCTTGAAACAGGGTCTCTCTCTATATATAGCTTAGAGTTGGTCCTGAACTCATCATGTAGCCCAGGCTGGCTTCCAACTCAAGGCAATCCTCCTGCCTCAGCATCCTCAGTGTCAGGATTACAGTCGCACATCACCACACCCAGTTTTTGTGGTTGCTAGGGAATCAAAATCAGGGCTTTGTGCTTGCTAGGCAGGCACTCTAACAGCTCGTTTTCTTTCTTTCTTTCTTTCTTTCTTTCTTTCTTTCTTTCTTTCTTTCTTTCTTTTTAATTCCAGTACCGAGGAGCCAACCAGGGCCTTCAAACTGAGCTACATCCCCAGACCAATTTTGATTTTTGATTTTGAGACAGTCTTGACAAGCCGCCAAGTTCTCCTGGCTGGGCTTGAATTTGTTGATCCTTTGCCTCAACCTTCCAGACAGCTGGGTTGATAGGACGGCGCGCCCTGGGGCCCAGCATGGCTTCTGCTTCCAGCCCTGCTGTGTGAGCGGTGGGAGGCAGCTTGCAGAGCAGGGCCTGGGCACCACACTGTCACCACCTATGAAGCCCTGGGCTGTCCTGAGCCTTACTGCCTTGCGCGGCCTGGGTCTGGCATTTGTAGACTGGCAGGCTGAGGGGGCACCTCTGCCTGAGTTCTCTTTGTCTCACAGTGGATGCTCTTGTGCCAGCACCAGGGATGCTATCCTGTAGAGGGCAGAGTCTTTGTTCCTAACCCCTGCTACTGCAGGTGTCAGCATCTGATATCTGTGTGGGCTCAGAAGTAGATTCCCACGGGACGGTCAGTGGAAGACGTTTGCCAGTGGGGACTTGGAGGTCATTTCCTCTAAGGCTCACTTTCCTCATGCCTTGATCTTTAAAAAAAAAAAAAAAGTCCCTTACAAAAGCCGTTTCAAGATACCTATTATCTCCCCATCCAAAATTCCCAGGCCTTGAAAATACGATGATCAGAATCTGGTGACACCGCCTGCCCTGATGGCACAGGCCCGTTGTCTCGGCACTCTGGGAGGCAGAGGCAGGAGGATCCCAAGTTTGAGCCCAGTCCGGGCAACTTGGTGACTTAGTGAGACCCTCTTTCAAAATCAAAAACAAATAAAAAGTGCTAGGGATGAATCTTAGTGCCCGAAACATCATGTTTTGTACAATTCATGGCTGGTGTGAGCAGGGAGCACCATGTGTGGCTCCTCAGAGTGGAAATGGCTGAGAGAAAGGGTAGGAGGTGTTTCCAGGTGAAGGGGACAGGGCTGAGACCTGGAAGTGTTGGAGGTCCACGTGCCTGGCCGCAGAAACCCCGCTGGACTCGGTGCTGGGGTAGGTGGGTCTCTAGAGGCTGCTCTGAGCCTCAACTCACAAATCTGCTGTCTGGGGCCCAAGTCTGGGTACCGCTGTGGAAGAGTGAGAGGTCAGAACCAAGCTTCTAGGGAGTTAAAGTAGGACAGTAGGATAGGTGCAGAAAGGGGCCTTCACCCCCTACACGCCCTGCTCCGTTTCCCCCTTCCTTCCATTCTAGTGCCCTGTGTGCACCACTGCGAGGGTCAAATTTGGAAGTAAAAGCTGTCAGCGGCCTAGCTCAGCCTCCTCTGGGTGGGGTGCGCCCCGAGGTAATACTGCCACCTCGTGGAAGGCCTGTAGGCGCCGGGCAGCCTGCAATCTAGGGTCCCGCCCCCGCCACTGTCTTGGAGAAGTCTGGCGGGCAGGAGAGTTGGGGCAGGGCTCAGGCTTGGAGCGCCCCCAGCCCAGGCCTCACCCTCCGGTCAGAGCCGGAATCTCAGCACCGCCCAGGATTTGGGCAGTGAGGAGTTAAAGGCGGCCTTGGTGGCTCCTGGCTGGCCAGACGTCTGGCACTGGCGCCAGCAAGGAACTGAGGGCCTCCAGTTCCAAGGGTGGCTTGGAGGAGGTGGGGCCCACGGGTTATGGGGGCTTCTCCTGGGGAACTCTGGGCTGGAGAACCACCCAGAGAGCGTCGGCGGCGCTGCTCGCTGGGAAGGGAAAGAGGGCATTGGGGCTGGAGCAGGGCCTAGGGCCTCGTCCTTGAGTGCACAAGCCAGAGGAGGCAAGATGAGGACACACCTTGGCCAGAAACCTAGAGTGCAGGGACAGAGCGGAGGGGCCGTCTGGGATCAGCCCTGCACTTCTGCGGGGGAGGGGTGTGCTGCTTTGTGCTGGCTGGCTGTCATCGCGTCTGTCTTGACCATGAGCTGGAGCTTCACCGTGGACTTACTGCACCCCTGTGACAGAGTTGTCCTTCCTCCAAGCCATGACCCCAGCCAGCCGGGCAGGCCGCTCAGCTGGCTGTGCTCACGTCAACACGTTAGAAGTGAACCATCCAGAGCAGGATTCTGTTTCTGTCTGTGAGGGGCTGGTGTTGGCCAGGGCCAGCGTGTCCCAAGCAAGCGCCATGCGAGGGATACTTGGTTGTCCTTTCCTGCACCCACAGCCTAGCACCCACAGGGGGAGAAGGAGCACAGGTCCTCTGAGCCCTGTGGGATTTCTCTTTCTTTCTTTCTGTGGCACAGGGGGTTAAGCCTAGAGCATTTGCACTGAGCTACTTACCCCAGTCCATTTTTGATGTATGATTTTTGAGATAAGATCTTGCTAAGTTGTCTGGGCTGGCCTCAAACTTGTAATCCTTCTGCCTCAGCCTTCCAGAGTGCTGGGATGACAGGCCTGTGCCAGTGGGTCTGGCTAGAGTTGGCTATTAAGCCTCTGGAATTGTTCATGTTTTGTTTTGTGAAATATATTTTACCCTTTTGCACATCTCTTTGTAAGTTCTGACTTCCTTCACTTTCTAGTATAACTTTCTAGATCCTTTTCCATTTCGTTTTTAAACATTGTTTTCTTGGATTATGAATGTGATTACTTTCAATATGCTTCCCACTCTCCCTTTCTCTCTTTTGGTCTAATGAAACCTTATATATTTTTAGAAAGATTTCTTCTCTTTCCAGATGTTCTGTCTACACGTCTACGCCTGGTGGGTACTTCCTGTGCCCCCAGTCCAGGGGCAGAGGAGATGCTGAGTGTGAAAATGCTTTGGGAGGAGAAAGTGCTGCGAAAATAAAGTGTCAGCAGGTCCAGGGGCCACGTAGGCCTGTCATCCCAGAACTCTGGGAGGCTGAGGCAGGAGGATCACAAGTTAAAGCCCAGCCTGGGCAACTTAATGATTTAGTGAGACCTTGTCTCAAAATGTAGGATAAAAATGGGCAGGGGATGGAGTTCAATATGAAGGCCCTGGGCTTGAACCCCAGTACTCCTACCCACTCCCCCAAAAAGTAGCATGCCTGGCTCTATAGGGGACCCCAATTGCTAGCATTTCTTGTGTGTTCTGGAGTAAAGATAATGCTGAAAACCAGTGAAGGTCTAGCCCCTCCCCCTGTCCCCTCTCCCCTCCAGCCACTTACCCACTTCCTCCCTCTGTCCCCTCCCATCCCTGTCCAGAGGCCAGCCCGGCCTCTAGACTTGACCTTGGCTTCGGTTCAATTATCTGATTGATAAAAACAGCTCACAGAGGAAGTTCTCACTGCGATGACTCTGTTTCACCAGGATTCTCTTGGGAAACACCAAGTAAAACAAACACTGAAATGGGCCAATCCCTCGGCCAGGGCTGAAGGGGGGCTGGGAATACACAGATGACCTTAAATGGCCGGAGTAGAAAGGAAGCCACTTAGAAGAAGACGTGTGCAGGCCATGGGTCTCTGACAGATGTGGCTGACTTCCAAAAAATATTTAGCTTTTAGAATTAGGGTCGGTGAACTTCGATTCCGAGGCCTCTTTCTCAGTTTACTGAAATGCAGAGGAACCGATGGTGAAGATTATTTCGTTAGCCAGGCCTTGTTGCACAGGCCTGTGATCTTAGTGCTCTGGGAAACTGAGCAGCGAGATCACAAGTTAGAACCCAGCTGGGTAACTTAGCTACTTAGTGAAATCTTGTCTGAAAATTAAAACAAAAACAAGTATAACAACAAAAAATGGGCTGCGCTACAGCTCAGTGCAAGGCAATGGGCTTGATCCCTAGTCCCACCAAAAAAAATGTTCACTATAGAGTCATCTGGAATTTGTGAGGTTTGGTTTCCGGATCCCAGACAGCCAGACCTGGGGCTGCTGCAGTGCCTGGTGGAGGACAGAGTGTAGACCCCTTGGAAGGTGGCCCCTCCAGGCACAGTTCTGTCACTTACAATGGTGACTAACATTGTGTCTTTGGTGCTGTCCCCTGGCCCTCCTGTGTCCCTACCTCCTTTCCTTCTCTTCAGACCAAACCTAAACCTCTGTCACTCACTCTCTCTCTGTCTTTGCAATTTTCTGTCCTTGCCTTGCTGTCCCCACCCCATGGGTCTTCTGTGGCCCTCGGAGACGTGGGGCCCTGACAGAGAGGTCCTGCCAGGCCTCGGGTAAGGGTAGCCATACCCACACAGAGGCTGAGGAGTTGGGGTGCGAGGACTGCTAGAGAAGTATGTCAGGGTGCAGACCACCCCAGTAAGGGAGGCCTGGCGTGGCAGTTTTCCTTACTGAGTTATGCCTCAGGATCCTGTGAACTTGAGGAACTCACGTGGGAACACTGTGCTTAGCCAGAGATCTTGGTGTCGGGAGACATGGTGACTCTGCGAAAAAGTCAGGGAGGTGGCAGGAGACAGGCCACCAGGAAGATGCCAAGGCACAGATGTCCTCTGTCATTGAAGGGGTGCTAGGCCAGGGAAGACACCTGGGGCTCTTCCTTGACACCCCTGGTACTTCAAGTCTGGCACCTCTTGACCCCCAAGATGCTCTTGACTTGGGGACAGGTCTCACTAACCCACTAATTTGCCCAGCCTGCACTCTTCCTGCCTCAGCCTCCCATAGTGCTGGGATTCCAGGCCTGTGTCACCATGCTTGGCCTGTTTTTATTTTATTTATTTTTGAAACATAGTCTCATTCTGTAGCCCAGGCTGCTCCTATACTCACTGAGGAGTCCAAGCTGGCCTTGGACTCACGGCAATCCTCCTGCTTCAGCCTCCTGAATGCTGGGATTATAGGAATGAGCCAGCCCTTTATGCGGTGCTGGGGAATTGAACTCAGGGGTGCTTCAAGTGCTTTAGCCACTGTGTCATTCCTCCAGCCCCGTGTTTTTCTTTTTAGCCACTCCATAACTTTCCTACATGAGCAGGACTCTCTGCGGTCACTAAGGAACACCCTCAGAGCACTCTGAGGCCCTGAGAACATCCTGAGCCCACCAGGCACAGGGGCAGGAGAACCCACCTGCGGTGTGTCAGGAAGCTGCCACTCACATGCCCCGACCCGTCGCAGCCGGGTGTGGGGCAGGACATGCCTTCTGTCTTGACTGACTTCCAGGAGAACTGTGACCCGTTGAGGTACCCATCCTTCTGCCGCTTGGCCGCCAGCGGGCACCCTGAGGCGCTGCGGTGGGAGGCATACTTCCCCGTGATGTGGCCTTGGCCATCGCAGCCGGGGACGGGACACCTGCACAGAGACAGAGGACACGCATCACGGCCTGTCCCTCACGGGGCAAGTGGCCTGACACAGAGGAGGAGAAGGGTCTTAAGCTCTGCTTCTGAATAGGAAGGAAAGGAAGGGGGGGAGGGGGGAACACAACAGGAGAAAAGAAGTCACGGAGGGGTGGGACAGCGCCATGCAGACGCGTGGACAGGCCTGAGTGTCTCTGCCCGTGGACCAGGCAGCCGGCAGAAGAAAGCAGTGAGAAGAGGTGCAGCACCCGGGGAACCTGAGGCAGGAGGGTCCTCCAGTGGGAGCCCTGTCTGGGCAACTTGGCAAGACTCTGTCCCAAAATTAAAGGTGTGTGTGTGTGTGTGGGGGGGGGGGGGCGGCGGCTAGTGCTGTAGCTCAGTGGGAAGGTGCTGGGCTGGATCCTGAGTACCACAGAGAAGAAAAGAAAGGAAAGGAAAGGAAAGGAAAGGAAAGGAAAGGAAAGGAAAGGAAAGGAAAGGAAAGGAAAGGAAAAAGGAAGTAAAGAGTCACCCAGAGCTGCCACCTAGTGGAGAAATGAAGTAGCTCACCCTAGTAAGAACATCTTCCGGATGGCCCAGAACAAGACCCTGTGCTTTGCAAGGAGTGGCACTGGCCGTAGATGACAAGGAATACGTAGGCTGTAACCAGTAAGACAACTGGCCACTTTGGGAAGGGCCACAGTTTTTTCAGTAGGAAAACTCAAAGCCGATGGGAAAGTGTGGAGCTGGGGGACCTCACATGCACAGAATGGCACTATTTGACCGCGGTGTCCTCCCGGTGGGCCCAAAGCTTATGTGTGGGTAGCCTCTTCTCCAGGAGCCAGGGGGACCCTGCAGCTAGAGGAGGACCTTACTCTACGGGGGTCCTGGAGGAGGACAGATGAGCAGTCTGGGGAGTCACTGCAAACACTGGGATGAAGTGTGGTCTGTTGGGCCCTGTAGCCTGGACCCCTCCTGAGAGGCAGCAGTGTGGGAGGCAGCCAGCCCCAGCGTGGCTTCTCAGGCCCCAGGCCCTTGGGATCTGCCTGCGTCTCTGTATTTATGTATTGTGCGGGATTGGACTCAGGGTCTTCACATTTAGCTGTTTCCCCAGCCTTCCATTTATTTATTTATTTATTTATTTATTTATTTATTTATTTATTTTGAGTCTGGGTCTTGCTAAGTGTCTAAGTTGCCCAGGCTGGACTCGAACTTGCAATCTTCCTGCCTCAGCCTCTAAGAGTGCTGGGATGAGTGATCTGCACCACTAGGCATGGCGCGGGTTTCTAAGGCCCGAGCACAGCCACCTTGGTCCAGGGTGGACACCCACAGGCCAGCAGGCTGAAGCCCAGCACGACCACCGGAGAAGTAGGTATAACTGAGTGACTTAGACATTCACTTTTGGTGTTGTATTTACTTCTGCCATAACCGTCTCCCCAGCCGGCCGTCATGGGTGAACTTCTCTGTGGAAAGGAACTTTCTGGGGACCTTGGCCCCTCAGGTCATTGCTCAGGGACACAGGTGCATTCTCAGATGCCACCTGTGACTTCTCAGCCACCAAGCACGCTTATTTTGGCTCTGGCTCATGTGACCGACAGCTTGCAGAAACCACCTCCTGGGCCCCGTTGCACCCGCGGCTCCTCCCTCCCAGCGTCGGTTTCTGACAGCCGTGTACCTGATCGGCTCCTGGTCCTCCTTGTCCTCTTTGCTCTGCGCTATCCGGATGCCGCTCTTCTTTGCTCTCGGGCACCCTGAGAGGCTAGAGGGGAACAGCGTGTCAGAAGCTGCCCACACGTGGACCTTCATGAGATATTCTAATCATCCAGCCTGTTCACACATGCCCCTGCCCTGCAGTTGATGGTGGCCGGACATGCGCATTCCAACTTCTGGTTTTCAAATGCAGAGATATTGGAAGGAGTGACCTTTCCCGAGTCTCTCGGGGTCACCTCCTCCCCATCCATGGCTGTGGGGTCAGAACAGCACTGCCCAAAGCCCTCACACCTGTAGGAAAGTTTCAAGCACCTGCCATGGCCCACAGGGCTGCCTACCGCTGTCCCCGCCCCAGTCGGTCCACCTGCCACTGTCTTCCCTGGACACTGGGAGCTGCTCCTGGGCGGTCACCTGCATCGCCTGGGTGCTGCACATAGCAGGTGACGCCAGGATCTGGCCAAGACCATCAGCGAAGGCACTAGTCCAGGAGAGAGGTCATAGTGGGGCAGTGTCCTCCTCAGGCCTGCCTTCCTTTCTGTCCCGTGTCTTGCACCCCCAAGGCTGTGGGACTGATTCTCACAGGTGTCCTTTTAATAGTCAAGCTACAGACAATGGCAGGTAGACTGGGCAATCTGACGTGCTATGCTAGTTGCCAGGGACTGTCCCACAGGTGTGAGGGCTGTCTTCGGACAGTGCTCTTCTGATCCCATGGCCACTGATGGGGACGTGGTGGCCCAGGAGGGACTGAAGGAGGGCCATTCCTTCCAACATCTCTGCATCTAAAATCTGGAGGACAGAATGTGCATTTCTAGCCACCATTATCCCTCGCAGGAGGGGCAGGCAGGCACCTATGTGAGCCAGGTGCCACAGGGCACAGCCACCACAGGGTGGGGGCTGCTGAGCCTCTCTGCACTTCTCGCTCTCATCTTGCCATTTCCATGGTGATGGAGACAGGTGGTACTTCCCCTCCCACCACCCGAGCCCTGGAATGCAAGAATATGGACCTCAGGCCCACTCAGTATCTCAATGCTCTCCTTTTCTCCTTAAATTGTGGGCACAAAAATCAAACATGTGTAGTGACACAAAGCACTCTGGGAGGCTGAGGCAAGTAGGTGGCAAATTTGAGCCCAGCCTTGGGCGCCCAGGTAAACTGAGGTATACTCAGACAGCTGGCTCTCATGACCTGTGGTCTACCCAGGCATGTCCCCTGGGCTGTGGGCCGGAGATGGTGCTATTCAGGGGGTCCTCCCGCTTGGATCCCATGACCTGCGTTGCAGATGCACGTCTCAGAGGTGGATGCCACCTTGGTAGGTCCCAGCTGATCTGAGCCTGAGACCTCTGAGGGCAACCTTCTTCATGCTGTGGGGGTTAACAGCCTGAGTTCTTCACTGTCAGTGCGGGGCCTAGGGGAAGCCCCTGCTTCAGTAGGAGAGGCCTTGGGAGCCCCTGTTCACGAATCAAGCAGCAGCTGTGTAAGCCAATCAGCTGGAGGCAGGATGGCACATGTCATAAGATGATGGAAGAGCCAAGCCCAGTGGAGCGTGGGGTTGGCAGCGCGGGTGGGTGGGCAGCACTCCATGGCCTTGTCCCCTTGTCTGAGTGGTGTCCCTCTGAGGAATGAGACTGTGCATGGATGAGGCTTGGTGCACAGTAAGAAAACTTGCGCTGTTAGTTTTTAGAAGCTGCCTGGAAGCTGCTGGGATCTGGTATTGCAGAGAGATGCTGGAGGCGCCCCCCCCACCCCCCCTGCAGAGTCCTTGGCAGGGCTCAGACCACCTACCGCTACCCTGAAGAAGCAGCCCCAGGGCTGTGGGGGGGGGGGTCCCCCCATCTGTATGGTCAAAGTTAGCAGTAGGACGGGAGCAGAGGACAGGGGGCAGTGCCTCACAAGCCTGCCTCCGCATTCCCCTTGACTCAAAAAAAAAGAAAGACAAAAATCTCCAGGAGGCCGCAGATTGGATGTGCCTGGCCTAGACCCTTGCTTTTCGGGTGCAGCAAAGCGGAGCCCAGGTGAGCCGTGGCTCATGCAGGGTACCGGGCCTGAGCTGCCACTCCAGGGAGAGGACATACTCTATGGCGAGGAAGGACATCTCTACCTACCTCCGATGAGAGGCATAATTGCCCGTGATATGTCCAGACCCATCACAGCCGGGGGTGGGGCACCTACAAAGAAACAGATAAATCAGATCAGTTACTCTCATGAAATAAACCCCTCTGGATAATTTCTCTTTCTTTCTTTCTTTCTTTCTTTCCTTCCTTCCTTCCTTCCTTCCTTCCTTCCTTCCTTCTTTCCTTCCTTCCTTCCTTCCAGTGGCACTGTGGATCCAACCCAGGGACCTCATACTGAGCTCCATCCCTAGCTCATTTTTATTTTTGATTGAGAGACAGAGTTTTGCTAAGCTGCTAAGTTGCCTAGGCTGGGCTCAAACATGGCAATCCTTCTGTTTCAGCTTCTAGAATGCTGGGAAGAGAGGCCCACTACACCAGGCCCAGCTAGGAGTCGATATCATAGCCATCCACACACATGAAGCAAGGCAGCAGCAAGGTTCTCCCCATGGCTGAGAGTGTGAGCAGAAGCGGGCCTCCTTTCTCTAGCACGCACAGCTCCACAGAACCACAGCTAGCCTGGGCGAGCTGGGCCTGCACCTGGGCTGTGGGGTGTAGGTCAGTTGCTCTCTGACCACCCCTGTGTTCCTTGCAGGTCTGACTGACCCCAACATCTTTTTTATGAATACAACTTAACTACAGTGTAGGGACAGACCTTAGCCCACTGGACCAAGTGAGCTGGCATTTAGAGTAGTTCATGGGCATCTACGCTGCTTCTGTTTAAACCTATCCTGCATGGGCTGGGGCTGTAGCTCCATGGTTAAAGCACTTGCCTGGCAAATGTAAGGCCCTGAGTTCTAATCCCCAGCACCACATAAGCTAGGCATGGGGTGCACGCCTGTAATCCCAACACTGGGGAGGTTGAGACAGGAGGATTACCATGAGCCTGAGGCCAGCCTGGGCTACCTAGTGAGTTCACGACCAGCCTGGGCTACAAAGTGAGACCCTGTCTCAAAAACAAACAAACAAACAAACAAACAAATAGGTAAAACCCACTCTGCAAATTCATCTGGATTTGTTTTAAGCCAGGGATCTAATCTAAGAGTTTTACACTGAGCTCCATCCTCAGTCCATTTTTATTTTATTTATTTTGAAACAAAGTTCTTGCTAAGTTTGCCATGCTGGACTTTCCAGAGTGCTGGTATGAGAAGTCTGTGCCACTCAGCCTGACAAACAATTTATGGGCTGGAGGACTAGCACAGTGGTGAGAGTGTTTGCCTAGCAAGTGCAAGGTCTTAAATTTGATTCCTCAATGCCACATAAGCCGGGCATAGTAGCACATAATTCCAGCACTTGGGAGACCAAGGCAGAAGGATTGCCATGAATTTGAGGCCAGCCTGGGTTCCATAGTGAGTTCAGGACCAGCTTGAACTACAGAGCAAAACTCTGTCTCAAAAAGAAAAAAATTCTCAGTGTCCTCTTTAGCTCTAACTCTTTAATTCTGAGAAACATATGTGACCCCAGATCTTTGGGTGTAAAAATTGACATTTTCTGTGTCATAGCCAATGCTAAGTTAGATCCCACCCAAGTGTCAGGCACGTGCCATCCACGCTGTGTGTGGAGGGAGGGAATGAGAGGGGAGTGGAAGAATTTTAGCTATCTTCCAATTACCAGAAATCGGAATCTTCGGAAGAGAACTAACTATAAGGGGGGAAAAAACCCTATAGTGTTTCAAAGACTCTCTAGGCACTGAAACAAGGACTGCAGAGTGCACTGTGGGCCCGACCTGATAAAGCACCAGCTGAGAAAGTCCTTGTCACCTTGAGAAGATACGTATGTGCACAAATGCTCAACGTTATTGTAAACCTTAAATTTTGCGCTTACACATATCAATAAAATGGGGGAAAACATAAGGAAGGAAAAAAAAGCAACAGCTGCTCATCTGTAGCTAGAGCTGGGTCATAGGTCAGTCAGTCAGTGCCAGCTACGTATCTTCTAAGACTAACCTAAGTGACTGGTTTTCCTGAGGACATGCCTCAGGGCTAAGCCAGACCCGACTCCCCCATGAGGAGGACCATCTGAGCCCACAAAACCACCTTAAAATAGGGCTCCCCGTGCTGTGTGCAGCTTGGAAATGCGTGGAGGACACTAGTGTAATGCATTTTGCTGTGTATGCAGAGACTGTTCAAACTGCCCCTTTTCTCCATGAAAACAAATGCAAGTATTTGGATTTTGTTCGTTTTTAGAGATTTCCTTGTGTTGGGAGGAAGGAAGGCCTCCTGAGAAAGAATTTTTTCCTCTTTAAAAAGTTTTGTTTGCTTTTTAGCCAGGCTCAGTGGTAGAGTACTGTCATCCCAGCACTCGGGGAGGCTGAGGTAGGAGGATTGTGAGTTCAAGCCCAGCCCGGGCAACTTAGAGAGACCTTGTGTCAAGATCAAAAGGAAAAAGGGGAAATGGATGCGACTTGCAAACAACAACAACAACAAAAGGATAACACGGTAAAACATGGGCTGAGGTGCAGCTCAGCATGGAGGCGCTGGGCTCCATCCTCAGGACAAATTTGTTTTCATGTTCAGGGGACCATGGGAGGCAGAGGCAGGCTTGTCTTTTAGCTCTGCGCTTGCTAGGTGCGTGAATGTGGGGACCTGGACCCCGTGGGGCTGAGGCTCATGTCTCCATGTGCAGAGGGCGGGAAAAGAGCACACTCCTCTGCCTTCTGTGTGCCCAGGGCACCAGCTCCTAGCCGCTGGGAGCTGCAGGGAAAGCCGTTGCCTTCGGCTCCGCGCTGTTCACCTCTTCACCCCTAGGTGGCGTATGTGGTTCAAATAAGACAGCTGGCATGGTCTCCAGCGTCATTTGAATGCGATTGACTTCCAAGACTCCAAGGCTTTTCCCTCTCTCTTTCCTCTCCCTTCCTCTCCTTTCCTTTCCTTTCCTTCTAACTGAGCTTCATTTTCAGCCCAGTTTTATTTTCGATTTTGAGACATTGTCTCATCAGGCCACTAATTTGCCCAGGCAGGTCTTGAGATCCTTCTGCCTCAGCCTCCCAGAGTACTGAGATGAGACACACAGGCCAATGGGCCAGGCCTTTGTGCTTACACAGATAAACACCCTCACCGACATACATACAGATTTCCTAGCTGTAAGAAATGTCTAAAACTCTGCCTTCCTCTTTCGTGCCATCTCTCCATTATGTTTAAGTGTACCAGTTCCCCAAGCAAATGTGGCTATGAATGTCTCACCAATAATGAAATTAAAAAAAATTTTTTTTGAGACAGGGTCTCACTCTGTACTCCAGGCCAGTCCTCAGTTTATTATTTAGCCCACGCTGACCTCCATCTTGGGGCAATCATCCTGCCTCAGCCTCCCAAGTGCTGCATTACAGGCATGTGCCATCACACCCTGCTAATTTTTTGTGTGGTCCCAGAGAACTGAACTCAGGATCTTACACATGCATGACACTCTAACCACTGAGTTATGCCCTCAGCCCAAAAAATAAAACTTAAAAAAATTTCTTTTGTGAACAAAAAAGAAGCCTCAGTTGGGAGTGACTATTTGTGGGCTCTGGGATCTGAGGCTGGTAGTGGGTTCCTGCCCACTGAAGGAGGCCCAGAGGGGGCCCAGCGCCTCCATGGATAGAGTCTGAGGCGGCCTGCGCTGCCATATAGCTTGGTCCTGAGACAGCAGGAGACGGATGGGCTGTGTTTCCATGGAAACAGCTCTGGCTCTTGGTGCTGAAGTGTGGTCCAGGGAGGACATCTCCAAGGACACTTGCAGCCTTTCTCCCGCTTCTGGTTGTTACGATGAACAATGACACCTGGGTGACCTCAAGCCCCCATAGTGAAGGGTGCAGAGCTGCATTAAATAAAATCTTTGGCTTTGTCTCTCTCTGTATTTTGTTCTTTTTTACTCCAAAAGTACCATTAAAAAAACCACACTCAGAGAACAAGATCAACCATGATGAATATGTAATCTTGGAAACTGTACATGTGGATGTGCTCATGACAAAAATAGCCCTGGTCCTCCCAGCTCCCCGGTTCTGTGTTTGCTTTGAGACACAGTGAGAGGAAGAGGGAATAATCCTTGGAGGGATCTGCATGGCGGCGCCCGGCTGGGAAACGGTGATGGAAAGAGCGTAATAAAATATTTTAAATAGTGCTTAATTTGTTCTGGCATGCAGATTTAAGCACGAAATCTATATATGTATATATATTCAAAAATGAGCTTTGCAGCAGGGGTTTCTTTCAGCGGGGGCAGCCGGGTTCTTGGTGCATTTGCACATCCAGGATCCCAGGAAGACCTCAGAGCTTGAGTCACTCCTCCCTTTGAGCTCTTGGGTTTCTAATCAACCATATCTACCTAGAGGTCATAAGATCTACCCTCTAACATCTAGAAAGAATTTGGGATCTGTGGACTAAAATATACAATCATAAAAGTCAGCTGGGTGTGGTATTGAAAGCCCATCCCTCCACCACCCTGGAAAGCTGAGGCAGGAAGATTGCAAGTTCAAGTCCAGCCTGGGCAATATAGGAAGTGAGCGAGAATGTGTGCTAAAAAACCAAAAATCATAAAAACAAACAAACAAATGAACAAACCGGCTGAGGCTGTAGCTCAGTACTGGGTTTGATCCTCAGTACCACAACACACACACACACACACGCACACACGCATAAATGAAAACACACAAGTGAAGCAGTTTTGTATGGGCACACATCACAAAGACAGAGCAGCAGCCAATACATCTCAGATCTTCCTCAAATCGTCTTAAGCAAGACACAGCCCTGAGCACTGTGGTTTTCTGCCCCTACCGAGCCACGCGGGTCAGGGGAAGACAGCAGCTACAGACTGTCTAACCAGTTAATTATTGACAAGATTGTCTTCTTCTGAACTCCAGCACCTTACTCTCCTGCTCCCCAAAAAGACAAGAGGGTGATTAAATCAATTCCCAGAATTTTGAGAAGACAGGGCACGCTTGGTGGCTGGCACACCTGCCAGTTACACAAGCGTGAGCAGGAAGTAGTTTTGCCTCAGGCGAGGGCGGAAGAGGGGAGCCCCCCTTCCAAAGCATCTCGGTGTCCGTCCCAGGGGCAGAACCAGCACCCTGACCTTTGCTCTAGGCAGGGGCCCGCATAAGTTCCAGCTGCTCTCCTGGGTGCGCAGCTCAGGCACCCAGGTCTCCGAGCACCGCCGGCAGAGAGGGTCAACCCGACATCCAGCAGGCAAGTCGCCCCAGGCTTCCAGGGTCCTTGCCATCCCGCTGGGCTCTATCTGGAGCGACGGCTGCACCCCCAGAGTCAGTGCAGGACAAAATACCTGGGAGAGGTACATGACCTTTGACCCAGAAGGAGCCTTAGTTTTAAAAATCTCATAAGCAGAAACTACGGGTCCTGCCGGCTCCTTAAACCTTAACCTAGACTCCGAACTCTGAGGCTTTCTGCCTCTGGCTGAGTCCATCTCCAGAGGCTGACTTCAAAACATGCCGTGCCCTAGTGAGTTCAGGACCAGCATGGGCTGCAGAGCAAGACCCTGTCTTGCAGAGAAGCTGGGGGTAGTGGCACACACCTGTCATCCTGACACTCAGGAGGCTGAGGCAGGATTGCTGCGAGTTTGAGGCCAGTCTGGGTTACATCGTGCGTTCAAGACCAACCTGTATTACAGAGGGAGATCCTATCTCAAGCCAACAAGCAAGCAAGCAGACAAACAAACAAAAACAACAACAAAACATGCCATGGCTGGGCCTGGTGGCGCAGGCCTGGAATCCCAGCGTTCTGGTAGGTTGAGGCATAGGATTGCAAGTTTCAGCCCAGTCTGAGCAACTCAGCAACTTAGGGAGACCATGTTTCAAAATTAAAAATAAAAAAAGGTTGGGGAAGTAGTTCAGTGCAAAGGCCCTAGATTTCAACTCAGGTATTTTTAAAAAAGAAAAAGAAAAGAAATGTAAAGGAGCCAAATAAAGACATCTTGAGGTGGCACCGAAGAGGCACTTGTGCTTACTCTGGCTCTGGTGCTCCTTCTCCCCAAAAGGGAAAAATATGCAGCAGCACAAGCAGGGTACGTGGGTTCTGCCGTTTTAAAATTCATATTACCTAAAACTCAAAATAGGGCCATGTCTTGTAAGTTGCTTTTTAAGTCATAAGGTACTCAACACTGGTCTCATTATTTGATATTCAGGAGGTGGGCCTATGTGGAACTCTGCCTGACACCCAAGATCCCACAGAGAGCCTGGGTGGATTCGTGCCTCTTCACCCAGAACCCTGGCCTGCCTGGCTGCGCCGGCCTCCTTTCCTGCCACCAGCGCCTGTTTTCCCAAAAGGTTACGCTGCCCTTGATGCTGCTTAGAAACACCCAGCGACAAACCATGAACAGCTGCGGCCCTGAGGGCAAACCCGCCTGGCTGGCCTGCGCAGAGGCTGGGGTCCCCAGAGGAGGGGGGGGGGAGCTATCCCGTCACCCTCCCACTCTGCTCTTGCAAACTCAGCTGAGGGGCTTCCACAGTGCGGAGCTCAGGATCCCCACGCTGAGACACCTCACCAGTGTCAGGACCCCCGTATTGGGGTACCCCACAAATATCAGCATGAGCAGTAGCCGGGTAGAAGCTCAGCCTCTGCTCTCTGATGCAGGAAACAGGAAAACACAGAACATTTTTGGTTTCAAGCACTCCCGTTAAATTGCACACAAAAACTAACCAAGACATGAAATATATACATTTGTACGTACTACTGGGGATCCAGCCCAGGGTCTTCATACTGAGCCACATCCTTAGCCCATTTTTTATTTCTAAGTTTGAAACAAGATCTTGCGAAGTTGCTCAAGCTGGGCTTGGCGTCCTCCTACCCGGGGCCTCCAGATGCTGGGATTATAAGCCTGAGCCACTGGTCTGGCTGGAATGTCATTTAAAAGACTCCCTTAACACGAGAAGGCACAAATGTCACTGTGCACATGAAACTCAGAAGTTCTGGCTGTGGTGACTCAGGGCTGGTGGGCACTGGACACTGTGGGGCCAGGTGGGTGGTGAAGGCAGCCCCGAGATGCACAGGGACCTCTTCAGTGCCATATTGCCCAGGTGCAACTTGCTGTTTAGCACCGGGGACAGGGACATGTTCTAGAGGTACCTGGTCAGGGGTTTGTTGTGGCACCAATCCCAGAGGGCACTTGGACAGATGCAGGTGGCACAGGGTGCCCCACACTGAGCTGCAAAGCACGTGACCGCAGGTAGCCAAGGAAACCATGTGCGTACCTGACCACATAAAAACCAGCAAAACCTCTGGGCTCTAGGCATTTCCCAGCTCCAGGATCCTGAGGAGACCTCTGTGGGATGTGTGTCCATCCCTGACCCAAACATGAACAGGCAGGGCACAATGGACTGTCCAGCCCAGAACACATCTGACTTCCCGCAAGGTTCATCCTGGTGACAGGCCACGTGCACACTCACTGGAAATGGGGACTTTCCTCAGGAGGTTTGATTGTGACTTAAATCAGGGACCTCAAGCCCCAGGCCAGGAACCAGTGACTGGTCTGTGGCCTATCAGGAACTTGAGCAGCCAGCAGAGCTTCGTCTGTGTTCACAGCCCCCAGCTTGGTTTGCGTGACCCTCTGAGCTCTACCTCCTCTCAGATCAGTGGGGGCCCTGGATTCCCACAGGAGCTGCACCCTAACGTGAGCTGTGCATGTGCAGGATCTAGGCTGAGGGCTCCTTGTGAGGGTCTAATGTCTGTGATGGAAGGTGGGGCTGAGGCAGGGATGCTAGTGCCATCTCCCCATTCCATCCCCTGTCTGTGGAAAAATTATCTCACATGAAACTGGTGCCTAAAAGATTGGGAGCCATTGCCTTAGAGGATCACATGTCTGCCACCGTAGGGGGCCTGGCCGATGAGGGGCAGGGGGTGGATCCTGCCTTTGCCCTCCCCTGGCTCAGGCAGTCTCAATGAGCCCAAGATGCAAGAACATACAACCTGTGGCTGCCATTTTTTTGCCCTTGTTTTTGAGTACACAGAAACTTGTCTCGGGCCACATATAATATACTTAATGTATATGAGTGCTACAACTTCATTTTAAAATTTTTGTTTATTTGTGGTACAGGGGTTGCACGGACCTCTATCCGCGGCCCAGTTTTTCAAACTTTTTATTTTGAGACAGGGTCTCGCTAAGTTGAGAAATTGCCCAGGCTGAGCTCGAATTTGCAGTCTTCCTGCCTCAGCCTCCCATGAGCGCGGGGACGATAACCCTGATCTACCAGGCCTGGCCTTGTTAAAAAGGTTGTCAAGGGCAACACTGGGCAGGCTGCAGGTAGGATACTCCTGCCCTGGAGAGCATCGCCTGCACCAACTTTTAGTTTCATCACCGAGTGAAGGAGGACGTGAGACCCACTGTGGGGCTGGCAGAGCATGGCAGGCCCTTGGGGAGCCCCTGGGGCTGGGGGGCTGCCGGAGCAGCTCTGGCGACATGCTGCATGCAGGTTTGCATCCCAGTCTCTCTCATCATGCAGCCCACACATCCTAACCATCCGTCACCTGTGTGCCTCATGCTGCCCTGGTGGATGGGGCCGGACGCCTAGCTAGGACCCCCCCAGTGCCGACACTGTGACTGCGGTTCGGCCGTGTGGCGTCCCTGGCCCGTCTGGCAGTCGGCTCCTGTCCAGTGCGGCAGAACGTACCTAGGACATCCCGATGTCCCCTTCATCTACCGGGGTGTGTCCGGGGGGACTGCTGCCGGAGCGCATGCAGGTCCAGCAGCAGTGGGCCAGCTAAACAAGAGGCGGGGCGGCCGCAGTCAGAACTGAAATTGGACTCGGAGGACCCATGCAAAAAAAACAAAAAAACAAAAAAATACAAAAGGTGACTAGCGCAGCCGACTCAAGGGAACACAAACCACTGCTCTACGTTCCACCTCAGGGACATTGGGGGCCCGACACGCTCACCAAGATGCTCCCGATGCAAAGTTGGGGCTGGCGTCTGACATGCATGGGGTCTCGCCCAGGGCTATCCCCAAGAAATACTCACCGTTGGGGGCTAACTGACCTTTAAGGCAGCCGGTGACGTTTGTTTGCGTGGAACGCCAACTTTAAAGACTTTTGTATCTGCTACGCAGGCGTGTCCAACCCGCAGCCTGCCATGTTTTGCTCTTGATTGTGTGTGTGTGTGTGTGTGTGTGTGTGTGCGCGCGCGCGCATGCGCGCACATGTGTGTGCTACTGGGGATTGAACCTAGGACCTTTCCGGCCTATATTTTTTAAGACTTTTTTTTTGAGAAAGGGTCTTGCTAGGTCACTAAGTTGCCCTAGTTGGGCTAAAACTTGTGATCATCTTGCCTCAGCCTCCCAGAGTGCTGGAGTAATAGGCTTGTACCACCAGTGTGGTGCCCTTGAATTTTAAAAATGTGTAATAAATTTTTTTGAGAGAACTTTTAGTGTTTTAATAAAAAATTTATAAGTACTCCAACTATGTTATATATTTTATAAGTGGTTAAAGATGGCTCCTCTTCAGTCAAAAAATAGGGGGCAAAAAAATGGCAGGTGACAGGTTGGACAGACCTCTTAGGGAATTCCTTTCTGGCTATAGGCACGGGGTTGGAGTGCATGAGCCTCTACTTTGTCCGTTGGGTGATCCAGAAGTGTTCTTACCAATGGCCCTGAGGGAAAGGCTTCTGGGGACATGCCCAGCTTGTCTTTGATGCTGAGTCCTCAAACATAGAGAGATGGCAACCATTGGCCTTTGTTGATGGAGATGGCACAGGGAGGGGCAGGGAGTCTGTGCCAAGGTTGCTCCTTGATTGTGTCTGTTTTGTCTACACTTGAATAACAAAGCTAGATTCAACACAAAAACCAGTCACTGGCCACTCCTGCTAAGCCCACACCCGTGGGCACCCATAGGCAGCCACAAGCCAGCTCGCCAAGGCCTGGCCACCGTGGTACCCACAGCTCTGACTTGGTGCTCTCTGATCTGTGGCCCCAAGACCCAACGTAGCAGAGAGATCCTTTCATTGGCTCAGACACACACCAGTGTGGGTGGGCCTCAGAGGCCTGCATGGCACAGGAAGTCCACACCGTGGCACAGGAAGTCAGCTTCATCTCACTGTCCACGAATAGCTTCGTATTCCTTTCCAGCTAAGTGAAGAAGGACTTCCTATCTCTCAAAGGCAGGTCAGTATCTGAAAGCTCTGACCTCAGCCAGTCTTAGGAGAGGAAGAGCACAGGAAATGGGAGTTACTGTCCCTTGGGCAGAGGACACATTTGTCCTTATGGCTGGGAAGTTGTTCCTAATCTTTATTTTTAATTTATTGTGGGGGTACTTGGGATTATACTAAGTTATATCCCAGCCTACTTTTATTTATTTGTTTTTTTGAGACAGGGTCTCACTGTCTTATAGTTGCCCAAACTGGGCTTGAAATCGCAACTTTCCTGCCTTAGCCTCCTATAGTGCTGGGACTACAGGCCTATGTCACTAAGCCAAGTTCCTAATATTAATAGTCTGTTTACTTTTGTTTTTTCCCCTGTTTCTGTGTTTGTCAGGTTTATGGATTTTTGTTTCCTTGAAGTCCCTGTTTTATCTCTTAGAGAAAACATTTTTTATCCCAACCAGGAGAAATGAAAAGGTTCCACACTCCTGTGCTCCGTGCAGACACAGCCCAGCCCTGGGGTTCTGCAGCCTCTCATACTCTGACAACCTGCCACCTTCTCTCCCCACATCCTAGACTCCTGCCCTCCCCTTGAATTTATATCTATCTGTTTTAAAACTTTTTCCTTCAGTTTTTTCCTTCCTTTTCAGTCCCTTTTGTTCTCTCTTCATTTTTCCAATGAAATCTACATATTGCCCCCGGTTTCAAATATTCTGGGGGGGGGGGGAGAGAAAGCACAGATTGACAAGGATTTCATAGACTCAATTTTGTGAGAGGCTTTGTGAATAGATTGATCCATACCCTTATTTTTACAGGCAAGGAAACAGATCCAAATCACCGAAATGTCTCACTGATGCACCTGGGGTCACAGGAAAATCTATCCTCAACCAGGCCTAGGGGTGCATGCTTGCAATCTCAGCCCTCTGGGAGGCTAAAGGAGGAGGATCATATGTTTGAGTCAAGCCTGGACAATTTTGTGACTTACTAATACCCTGTCTTAAAATCAAAAATAAAAATGGGCTGGGGATGGAGCTCAGTGTGAAGGTCCTAGGCTCAATCCCCAGTGCCAAAAAAAGAAAAGGAGAGAGAGAGAGAGAGAGAGAGAGAGAGAGAGAGAGAGAGAGAGAGAGAGATCTCCTTTCTGGTCTCTTTCTGGGCAGACCCTACCTGTCTCCCATTGGGATCAAACTGGGGGGGCCATGACCTCACTTCTGAGTTAAGTCCTGTTCTTCTACCTGCACTACTGCCCCACTGTACTGATGACTCAATTCTGGCTGACGTCCCAGATCCTGCAGAACTGGGGAGAGAGAAAGGGATCGTAGGAAAGGAAGAGGAAGGGTCTTTAGATAAATGTGTCAAGGACATCAGCATATGTGGCTTCTAAGACTCAAACTTTCCCCTTATTCTCACCCCTTAC
Organism: Ctenodactylus gundi; assembly: GCA_004027205.1. Classification (NCBI taxonomy): domain Eukaryota; kingdom Metazoa; phylum Chordata; class Mammalia; order Rodentia; family Ctenodactylidae; genus Ctenodactylus; species Ctenodactylus gundi. The sequence continues at coordinate 3,366 of PVKB01007423.1, read as the reverse complement.
AGTTCAAGGATGGTTGGTGAGAGAGCACAGGTCAACGGTCAGAGCACATGTCCTAAATGCGGTCAGCAGTGTTGATCCCACATTCTGAGCAAGACTTGGTCCTGTGTGTTCCACTGACCAACAAAAAGAGATCATGGAGGTGAGTTAGAAAGGTGGGAGGGGAGAAAGAGAGAGATGGAATGGGAAGGAAGCTGATAAGGAATTTCCCGCCCATGATTCCCATTCCTGGGACTCTTGTACCCAAGATGATGCCTGTAGCAAAGACAGGGCAGCAGGTCCGGCACCATATGGACCTATGTCAAGACAGGAGCGTGTCCAGTTGTGTCCAGGGGACAGAGACCCTTCTCACAACAGTTCTCACTCTTGGGTTTGGTCCCTGCTCTGACCTCCTGGGGGCGGGGCGCGGGAAGAAATCAACCTACATTTTCCCCAAGGAATCCCAAGTGTTGAGGGAGCCTCAACAAAGATCACAGAGAACTCAGTGAGGTGTCCTAGGTGCTGAGTACTGTTCCCACAAGCCCCGGAAATGCCAGGTACGGATCACCCGCACCCTGACTTTGTGTACAAAGAGAGGAGAAATGGATGGGAGGTATGAGGGAGTATCCAGAAGAACCAAAGAAAAACCAAACTGCGAGATGCCAGGTGCCCAAGCGGGTCCGACCTGAGGCGTGGTCTCCTGGCCACAGGAGGCTCCTGATACTTCCTTTCACGACTGATTGTGCAGGCCTGAGAAGGGCTGAGGAGCGGAGCAGCAGAGATGCCCTGACTCCTGGAGGCAGAAGCAGCCCTGAGAAGCACAGCCAGGCCACCGGCAGATGCGCGCCCGGGCAGCCACGCGAGGGAAACAGCACTTAGGGATATTTGGCCCCAAGAAGAAAAGACCAAGGGAGGCAGAGATGTCGCCTAGAACTTCTGAAAGATGAATCCCAGAGGAAAAGCAAGACCCTCGTTCCAGAGGTGCCCAGGCACCTACCTCTCAGCAAGAGGCCTGACTGTGTGCCAGATCATGTGGCATGATCAGAAAAATGCAGTACTTTAATTTTAAAAATTATTAGAAAGACACGGATCTCCCTCAGAACCCTTCTCTTCACGTCCCACGCGCTCATCCCGCCGTTCCACCCCCTCGTCCTGGCTAGCAGTTGACGCGGTCTGGAAGTCCTCTTTGTTGAGTGTCTTTGGCCGTGCTGTTGTGGCTGACTCGACATCCTGAACCCATTCAAAACACTGACCTTCCACAGTCATTTTGAATTTGGGGAATAGCAGCACTGCACCTGGTGCCAAGGTGGGTCATGAGGACACACCCCATGTTTTTACAAGCCTGCCTTTCCATTGGATGGTGCTCAGCAGCGGGGGCTTTGAGCCACCTGATAAGGGCACAGATGGCTGTTAGTTTTGAGTCACATTTCTGCCCAAAGTTCTTGCTTGGTGATTCTGACTTGGTCTCTTTTGGGTAGGCAAGAGGAGGCAGTTTCCTGGAATAGTCATTGGAGCAGGGGCCACGGGCTCTGGGGGGGAGCTCCTAGGGTGAGCTGGAGGCCGGGCTGGGCTGCAGGGCTCACACAGACTCCGAGGATGAAGTAGGCCTGCTCACAAATGTGCTGAAACCTACTCCCGGCCCTGCACCCCCCTGTGGACCCTCTTCCCAACCCTGTTAGGCCCCCCTCCACTCACTTCCAGGTCCAGAAGCCCCAGCAGTGCAGGGGAGCATACACATCCCCGTGGAATTGCCCCAAACACCATAGTTCAAACAATCTCCTCAACTTCGTGAGCCCCTGGGTTATTTTAGGAAACATAATGCCCACCACCACATGCAGTCCTCATTAGCACAACGGCGCTCACACACAAGTGTTAAACAACTCAATTTCTTTTGCTTCTGTTTTTATAGTTCAAGATTGGCTAGGTCTGCTAGGCATGGTGGGACACACCTGTGATCCCAGCACTCTGGGTGGCTGAGGCAGAAGGATGGCTACATTTAAAGCCAGCCTGGGCAAAATAGTGACTTAGTGAGATCTTATCTCAAAATCAAAAATAAAAAATGGGCTGGGGATGCAGCTCGGTGAGAGGGCCCTGGGTTCCATCCCTAGAACCACCAAAACAAAACAAAGAAATGGTTGAGTCCCAGGGAGGCAGAGCCATTTGGTGTCCTATAGAAACCACACATTATCCCAAGGCTCTAGGTGTTCTCAGTCTCTAGAATGTGCATCACCATGGGTTCCATCTAGCCCATGTCCTATCAGATGTCTGCAGGGCTGTCTGCAAGCTGGACCCTGCAGCCCACAGGAGCGGAGCTTTGCAGCCTGGGGCCCTAACCGCAGTGCCTGCTCACTGGATGCAACGAAAAACTTGGCAACTACGTTTAGATAATGCTCATTAGTGCACATGTGCACACTCAGGCCTCAGCTGAGACTTGAGCTTCATCTGAGGGCCTCCTTGTGGTCAGGGGGACCAGACACTTCTCTGAGCAGATCACCGTGTCAGGGCTGCTGATGGTGACGAACCCGCCGTTTCAACAGTGTCTGTCTTAGGTATTGACCTTTTCATAAACTTGGCTCTGATTTTTTAAAAAAAGTTTCAAAATGTGGTTGCTGGAGCGAATTTTAATAGGTACTTCACTTTGCCTAATTCCAAAAATCTTGGGGAAGTGATCACATTTTACAGATGGTGCGCTGTTATGTAAGCTCTGAATGGTAGGGGTTGTCTTTGGAGTCAGGAGGAAAGGAAGAAGGGAAAGAAGAGAGGGATGGAGGGAGGGCATTCAGTGGATGACCCCTGCTCCTGACTGTGCCCGTCCTCAGAGACAGGGCTCTAGAGTCGCTCTCCGGCTCTGGGACAGCCTATCAGGCCTGGCCAGCCCAGCAGCGGGTGATTTGCAGGTTAGAGCTGGTGTGGTGATGGCCACTTTCTCTGCACTCTCCCCACCCCATGGCTGGTGGTTCGGGGTCCCTAAGGAAGGGGGGTGTGTGTTGCTATGGTGACCTGGTTGCTAGGCACCATCTTCCCTCAGTCATCGCCGTGGTACAGGCTGCTTCCATCCTGTGTAGTGGAAAATGAAAAAAGCCTGAATCAGCTCCTTGGGGGCTGAGTAGCAGGTGCTGAGGAGGGAGGGTGACGCTGAAACTCCGGGGCAGTGGGACGGACTTGGGTTGGGGGTCAGGTACAGCTCAGTCTGTGGGTCACTGGGAGGCGATGCATTCAGCCCAGGAGTGCCTGCCAGTTCTCATGGAGCGTGAAGGAGGGATCCGAGGCTCAGGATGCCCCAGACCTCGAGATGGTCTTGCAGTGGGACCATCTCAGCCACAGGCTACCAGAAACTGGGACTTGGCTGGATGTTCCATGCCAACATTATTATTTTTTCATTTTTTTTTT